>OY986435.1:2840000-3087500 GCA_963920525.1 Dichetophora obliterata
TTGGAGAGCAACAATAAAATGCTTAAACTAGTGTGAAATCTTAGGAAAATTTGATATTAAAACATGATAACACACCTTGTGAATACCCTAATTGTATACTATATAAAGGCACGAGCACGATAAGTTCCACTAATATTATATAAAACAAGTAAACCCCTTGGGCGTTAAAACGCCAAAATCAAACATACCTAGATTTTATTTTAGGCTATTGAATAGATTTTCAACTGATCAAAATTGTCATGAAATTCATTTTGGCCTTTTTGCAATGTACGCGGTATTTCTTATAAAAATTTTGTGTAAATTTTAAAAAATTAATAAATTTTCTGATTAACAGTTTAGAAATCTTTTTCAACTGTAAGAAATAATTTCAGTATCACTTTGATATTGAATATATCAATTCATGGTTTTAGCTGTGAAATTATAAAAGATTATCCGTCAGTATAACAGTTTCATAGCTATTAGCCGATAGACGGCGCTAAGTACCTTACATATTTTTAGGCATATGCTGAAATTAAGAAAAGAAACAGCAACATAACAACAACAATTATATGCAAACTTTAATTCGGAAACTTTAAGTTTAAGGGCATTAATCTGTATCACGAAGCAGCACACCAACGACAAGCAAGACACGAGAAGCAATAGAATTTCGTATAGAAAAAAGTATTGCTTCTCGTGTCTTGCTTGTCGTTGGTGTGCTGCTTCGTGATACAGATTAATGCCCTAAGATTGGACTTGTACCTTAAAAAGCCTTGCGCCGGAAAAAAATTGTGTTTGCGTCATATATATAAGATTAATACGTAGGCTGCCACATACATAGTGGAGACATAAATACTGTTACACATATAAAATAATGAAGGTTTTTGGACCAAATTTTTTTTACATATTTATTGATATAACATCTATTTTGTTTTCATCAACCTTTTTGTTATAACTATGAAGTAAGTATTTAAGCGCGAGGTCTGTTTTTACCCGACTACGGCGAAGCAAGGCAGAGGTATATGTGTTTGACCGGTATGTCTGTACGTATGTATTTATGTTTGTCTGTTCATCTGTTCCACTCTCACTTATCACTAAACTACTTAACTACTTATCATAATTTGACAAATGTGGTATCGTTGGAAGAGTTTTGATAATTTTTTGGATAATGGCTATATGACCTCACATTTAATTTAATATAGCGCCCTCTAGCGGACATAAAGTCATGCGCAAAAAAATAAAAATAATAAATAAATAAAATAGTTTTAGTGACATAAGCAAATGAGGTATCTTTAGAATCGTTTTGATTGTCCGATGAAGAAAACTTATGTGACGTCACATAAAGTTTAATATAGCTTCCTCTAGAGGACAAAAAGTCAACTAAACCCTTAACTTCCAAACGTCCCTAAGTACTAAATTGCTAATCATAATTTGACAAATGAGGTATCGTTAGAAGCGTTTTCACCGTGCGCTGATTAAAGGCTATGTGACGTAACATAAAATTAAATATAGCGCCCTCTAGAGGACAGAAAGTAAAATAAGCCCTAACTTCTAAACTACTTATCGTAATTTAACAAATGAGATATCGTTGTAAGCGTTTTGATCGTCCGCTAGTAATGACGTCACATTCAATATAATATGGCGCCTTCTAGAGGACAGAAAGTCAACTAATCTCCTAAATTCTAAACTACTTATCAGAATTGAACAAATGAGGTATCGTTGGAAACGTTTTGATCATCCGGTGGTTAAAGGGTATGTGACGTCAAATATAATTTAATATGGCACCCTCTAGAGAACATAAAGTGAACTAAACCACTAACTTCTAAAAAACTTATCATATTTTGACAAATGAGGTATCGTTGAAAGTGTTTTTCACGTCCGCTAATTAAAGGCTATGTGATGTCACATGTGTATTAAATAGAATACAGCGTCTTCTAGAGGACAGAAAACTAACTAAACCCCTATCTTCTAAGGTAATTATCATAATTTGATAAATCAGGTATCGTTGGAAACGTTTTCTTTTAGTCCGATTACTATGGGCTTTGTGACGTCACATTTTATTGAATGTCCCGCCTTTTATAGGACATAATGTCATGCACTAAAAAAACTTTTAAGTGCAATAATAAACATCTATGTTTATAAATTGATCATTAAATAATTAATTAGTAGTTAATACTTTGTATCCTCAAAATAATTGTAAAAATGCAAAAATTTAAGAATTGTATCCCCAAAATAGTTCAAATAAAAAATAAGTTCAAAAAACTAAAACCCGACTGCTAAAAAGCGCTCTCTAAAAAGTATGAAGCGAGAAAAAATTCTCACCTGAAATTGTTATGTACCAACTATTAAATTGTTTTTGTCTTTTAAATAAACAACTTACACATAATATATTTTATTGCATATAATACTAATTTAAAATGATGTTTAAAAGATATCCGTGGTCGTATGCCATCTCATATACATTGTTATAACCAGGGATTGAGGCATCCTTGAACATTTTCTCCATCGTTCTTAATATTTTTTTTTTTTTTAAATTAATTAATGCGCTATAAAAGGTTCATTTTGAGGAATTATATATCTTTTTTAAGGTTTTTCTATATGTTTCAAGTGTAGCAACAAATGTTGGTCTTTGGTATTGTTTTATTCGACTTGGACGCCTTGATTATATTTTTCATGTTACTTATGCTTCGATTTCAGTTCATTCTGACGTTCATAAATTTTCAAAGGTTCTCTATAATTCCATTTTCATTACCACTAAGTGAAACCTAATATATTCATCTTTGCAATAAAACAAATAGAATTACTCAAAATTAACAGGCAACGTCAACAACTGCCACAACTTGGAACGAGCATCTAATTTGGAAGCACCATCAAATCAAGCTCGAGTAAAATTAAACATTAGATTTACATTTACGCACATGAAACAAAATGCTTGTTGAACATTCATGCAACGACATCAGCAAACATCACGTAGTGTAAGGCTAAATGGTGCATTCCGTCTTTTGCATTGCTGATATTTTTTGTTTGTCTTTTGTTTTGCTTGAAATTTTAAGATGAATGAAAATAAATTTATTACTTTTGGTAGTTAACAACGTACAAAATTTCTAGCGTTTTTGAACAAGTTTAAAAATACATACTTTTAGAGCGAAAAATTTACTTGCTCTCAAGTCATGCAAAAAGACGCGATATGAACACAGTATTGTGAGTATATGTAATTCATATACATAGTAAGTAAAAAGAACAAAGTATAAAACTTGTAAGCTTTATTAAAGCTGACTTAAAGATCTTTTTAACAAAATTTTTAAGGAATATTTTCGGTGGAAAAGAATGGAATTTTATTACTACCTCATCTCAGTTATTTATTTATTTATTTATTTATTTATTTATTTATTTATTTATTTATTTATTTAATTATTTATTTCGTCTATGGATAAATTATCCTTACAGACAATAACAAATCAGGATATAAAATAGGAACAAAATTATAAACAGTTTAACAATAGAGTAACAGTAGTTTTAAAGGCATTTTTAGGCATAGAAAAATCAATTAAGTTATTATTATACATTCTGTTTTTAGCTATAAGTACTCTATTAATAGGCTCATTAATGGCATAATTGGTTCTATGGCAATTAATATAAAAATAATCATTGTTAGGAAGCATCTGAACTCTATTGTTATTGCATGAAAAAAAAAAAAAAAAAAAAAAAAAAAAAAAAAAAGCATTCTTTGTGCAATTCTTGTGCATTCTTGAGCAATTCAAGTAACTTCTCACAGATGATGTTTCCGTTGATCAAATCGTAAATGATCATTATACTGTGCAATAACCTTCTAGCTTCAGGAGAAGACAGACCAATAAGCAGGCAACGCGTTCTATAGGGCGGAAGAGGATTCGACAAACTAATTGAACGTAAAGCAAATTTCAAAAATTTTTTTTGAACTTGTTCCAATCTAGTAATATGCACTAAATAAAATGGGCTCCAAATAAATGAAGCGTACTCAGGGTTAGATCTTATGAGGGACGAATATAAATTTTTAAATGTGTATGGGTCAGAGAAGCCGCTACTATTTCGCTTAACAAACGCTAATAGGGAATATGCTTTGGGGATAATATGATTTAAATGACAGCTAAAACTAAGGCCTGAATCAAAAATAACGCCTGGATCACGAATTTCGGATAACCTTACAAACTTAGTGTTATCTAAGGTATAATCAAACGATATAGGAGAATTTATCTTATAATAAGAAACAACAAAGCATTTTAGAAGTTTTAGTGACAATTGGTTTAGATTAAACCAAGAAAAAACGTTTACGAGATCAGCCTGAAGACAATAAGCATCCGATTGATTTTTAACCTTATGGAAATCTTTCAAGTCATCTGCATAAAGTAAAAATTGGACATTATTAAAACATTCGGAAACATAATTTATAAAAATGACAAAGAGTAATGGTCCAAGAATGCTACCCTGAGGAACCCCTGAAGTTGATATAATAGGAAGTGATTTTACATTTCAATGACTACATATGAAACTCTATTTGAAAGGTAGGATTCCAGCCAAGAAAGAAATTTAGAATGGCAGCCAATCTTGGCAAGCTTGAGTAGTAAAATTTCATGTGATAGTTTATCAATGGCTTTCGATATGTCGAAGTATACTATATGGTATATCTACTAATTTTTTTTGCATATAGATACGTTCAGAATATGGGTAGAGTTACGATTACATGTTAACAAGTTTTCGTGTTAGTTTAAATAATGAACGAAAGTGAATAAAACCCGCAATAAGTGAATAAAACCCGCAAACCCAATGTTATCCTCACTAACTAGGAGTTCTGAAGTTGGTATATATAAAAGTTATATCATTTTTAGTAACGAGAGTGAATAAGTATATGCTCACTTAGATAGCAATCGTTTTGTATTTTATCAATCTATACTAAAATTATGAAATATCAATACCATCAATCAATCTAGATATGAATCTTTCTTTGGTTCTATTTATCTATATTGAACTGATAAAATTTGCTTCATTAAAAAACAATTATATATTTATTTCAGTATAATTTAGTGAAAGCTAGGAATGAGAATTACAACTTTAGTAAAATAGAATTTAAAATAGGTATTATTTTGTTCTGTAGGCACAAGTTTAATATTAGAATATTAATAATTAAGTTTAAGTCAATTTAATTAGAACAGAAATTAATATTAAAATATAAAAAGGAGTAAGGGACTAAAACGCTATAATTCTATAATTATATAATAAAAGTAATAAGAAGACTAAAAATATAACAATTATGATCTTCAGATAAATGTTGTTTGGAAAAATTTGCGTGATAATTTACCAAAAGAAGTCGTTAAAAAAAATTTATACAATTTAGGCATTATTCTGCGGTTGTCGTGGCGTGAGGGACAAGGAGTTTCTCTGAATAATCAGGTATAACCTGATTGCTATCTAATTTTAGTTTTCAGTAGAACTGTATGTACTGGACATATTACAAAAGTTCTCACATGCCTAAAGCTGGATAAACGGGGTTGAAGCTCTCGCTTATTGCAAAAAAAATATGAGACATATACAACAATTTTTTACTTGAGTTATGTTTTTTCTTAAAATAGTATTATTAGTTTTTTATTGCTTTTATAGCTTAATTGGTGTTTTTTACGCAGAGAAAACTATTTAGGGTTATTCATGATCTAATTTGCATTAGATTGCAGAATTAAGTATTTATTTGCAAGCATTTGCTATCAATTGTGAATAGTTTTTTGTGGGTTACTCTGCAACACTTGATGCCAAGCTATAGTAAGCACAGCTAATTTGTAAAAGTAAGAAATAAGAAGTAAGTTATTTTAATTTCCTCCTCTGTCCACTTTTTGTTGGGCTTCTCTCTTTTAATCTCCTTTTAATCAGGGATGGAAAATACTTTTTTCAAAACTGTACCAAACCGAAATAAAAATTTTACTTTTTGGTATCAAATTGTACTATTTTTATTTCTCCATCAGTAATTAAAGTTTTTGGATATATTTAATTATTAATTTAGAATAAAAAAAAAATTAACAAAAATTAACAAAGAATTCAAAATAGTTAAATAAATAAAGTACTGTACATTCAGTTTTAAAAATTTAATCAAGAAAATGTAGAAACTGAATCAACAAGCAGACGATTTCTTCACCTTGTTTTGATTTAATTTGTTGAAGAATGCGAAATTGATACAATTCCACAAAAAAGGCACAGTAAACTTTATGAAATTAAAAAAAAAAAAGCAAAGATTAAGTCAATATGATAAAGTTCAAGAGTATGAAAATGTACTAAAAATGTCTTCGTGATACTTACGTACTTTTTTTAGTAAAATTGTACTAAAAAAGTATAATTGTACTGAAAAATCCGACCCTGATCGCAATGAAACAAAATTGCTCTCTTTGCATATTTTTGACACTTTTATGTCTGCAGCATGGTGAAATTATACAGGTGTTAGCGAATTTTTTACCACACCATGAATTTATTTTTTCCTGTCAAAAAATTGTGAGCGAAAGAGTGGAGCAATTGACAAGTGTCAAATTAAATAATTGTTTTGTTTGCTGAATGAAAGTTTATTAGATTTCATAAATGTTTTATCTATATAAAATCATATAAATAACTGGAATTTATAATAATATTGATGAAAAATGTGCAGTTGGCAAGTAAGTTGGTTTTAAAAGCATCTGCAACACGGCAGCATCTGTGGCTACTATTGTGAAGCCAGCTTCGTGAAGTGATATTATAATATTATTTATGATTTTTTTTGTCATTTTGCAATCAAAATCGTAAAAAATAGGCAACTTCCAGGAAGCTTTCAGACCTCGTACAATAGCAACTTGGGCATATTTTTTTGGGGCTTTAATACAATCAGAAATTGCGTCGTACTCGTATGCCTCTTGCACCTTCATCTCATCGAATGATAAAACGCATAGTTTTTCATCATCCGGAAGAGTATTAAGATATTTCAGGCAATCTATTGCAAAGCTGAGTACCCCTTCGTCGATCTGTATTCTCCTTGCCCATACACTTAAAGTCACAAAATGTGGTAAGGGAAAACCTTTAGCATATAAGTGCCGGTAAGCCCTTGCATAAGATGCTTGCAAACATATTGCATTGGAAATGTCTTCCCAACTCCAATGAATTTTTTTTTTCAGGCTTTTCCAATTTTTTTATTTGGCCTTGAGTAAAAATTTTAGCTATGGAAGAATACATCGTAGCATGCTCTTGTAATTGCTTACGAAGGCCGGCGTTTTCTTCCTCAAGCCTGTGAACTTTATCTTCCAAGACAACAATTTCTACCCTAAGGTTTTCTTCTAAGCAACTGTTACTGGGTATATAAATATAGATATATAAATAACACTTAAATATGAATATGGTATGCCTTAAATTCTACAATAACTCACATTGTTTGGGTGCTGCAGTTTATGTGAGTGGAATCTGTTTCCATATTAACTGTTGACTGCGGTTCCATGTTAACTTCCATATTAACTGGCTCTGACGTAGGTGCACGGAGCCGTGGCACTGCACCTGGTTGCAGTCGGATCATACCTGAAGAACCTGGGCTGGCTATTTATGAAATCTCCCTCTGAGAAGTGGCTTTGACATATTAGGTCATTGCCTTTAATGTTAACACCACAAGCATCAATCCATCGTTGGCGCTTTAAATGGCACTTTGGAGTTTTGAAAAACTTAAAAGTTTTATAATTATGCCTATTTTTGCATACAGCACAGCGTCGCATATATTTTTTATTGTTTTCCATTGTTTTTAAATCACTTTGCACAAAAAATACAAATTATTAATGACAGAATTTTACAAAACGTATTCTGATTCCAATTTAAATCAATTTAACTTTCACTAAAACACGAATTTCACAAAATCTATTCTAATTCCAATTTAACTTATACAAAATGCACGTATTTCACAAAATTTATTCTGATTCGAATGCACCATCAGCTGTTTTTGACAGGAAGTAAGAAATATCAAGAAAAATTTTTTGAGAGAAGTGTCAAATATGCTAAGTGTCAAATATTATGCCTGTATAATTTCACCATGGTCTGCAGCTGAAATTAGTTGATCAGCTGATTGAGCTTGCAATCCAGTATTGCGTATGCATAGCATTTATAAGCTACAGGTTTTCAGTGTTGAATTTTTGCAAAAATGTAGCTAGTGCAAATCTGTGCATTTTGTAAGTGTAGTGCAAGAATATGCAATAATATTTTGCAATTGCACTCATGCAAGATCATTTGCACTAGATCGGGACCTCTATTATAGTTGAAACTAGAGCACTTTGTACTTATATACTAAAGGCGTTATTAAAGTTCTTGCTATGACAACAATTGTTAGCATATTACGTTAACAAAAATATAGTTGATTTTTAATAAAAGGAAAATAAAGTTATTGCTTTAACAGTGAAAAATCTGTTAGTTAAGTTAAATAAAAAACTTGTTATAGCAATTGTAAAATTTTTACTTTAAAGATTTTTTGCATTTGTTTAAGCTCAAAAAAGTAGCATTGTTGTTGCTAGTTTTGCTTCTGTTGTATTTTATAAAACGCGGCAAACAAACATCCGATTTGAAATTTACTCAAACAACTTTCAGTCAAAATGAAAATTAAAGAACATATTTTTTGGTTTTAAAAATATAATTTAGTTAAAAGTACAAAATAGTAAAGTGGTTGCCACACTTATATTTTTCTAACTTATCCGGTAGCTCAGATATTTAAGTGTTTAAAAATCAAATGATAGCTCTGGTTCAAATGATAAGTCAAATCAAATGATAATGACATAACGTTTCATTTCAATTTATACCAAAATTTTTATTAAATTTCTGCATAATTTTTCAACAGCAACGACTTATTATACCATAAACTATTTTTTTAAATAAAAATCCAAGCAAGTAACCTAATATTTTTTGTAGTAATAAAGTACCAATCCAAAGCGTGACATCTCTCTAGCTCAGTGTCGGCAAAAAAAAATACATACACAGTTTGTAACTTTTGTATAAGTGTGCGCGCATGTGAGAGCAAACGAGTTCAGTTTGGCTTACACTGTGAAAATTTTGTTGCGTAGCAGGCTTAAAGAAATGTTTAATTATGACAATTAATTGAAAGTAGTAAGATAATAAATAAAAAAAATTTAAGAAATATGCAATAAGTGATCTTACTTTTTCAGTAAAAATGTTAGTACAGACAAAATTTTAGCAATATGTGCGAGTAATAAGTAATGTTACTTCATTGCTTTAATATTATTTCATTAGAATTCATTTATGGAAAGCAACTTTAGTAAAAATATACATAAGTATAGAAAAAATATAGGTATGTTAAAAGTTAATAATAATATTACTTCATTGTTTTAATATTATTTCATTGGAATTCATTGATTCAAAGCTAATTTTAGTAAAAAAATATAAGTATAGAAAAAAACATAAGTATGTAATATGTAACAAATTATAAATAATATACCTTCATTGTTTTAATAATATTTCATTGGAATTCATTGTTTGAAAGCAAAATTTAGTAAAAAAATGTAAGTATAGAAAAAATATAAGTATGTAATATGTAACAAGTAATATTATTTTATTACTTTTAAATTAGTTCATAAGAGTTTACTGGTGGAAAGGAAAAGGGTATATAAAAACTTAAATTAATTAAAATGAATATTAATAAAAAATTAATTTTCAATTATTTCTTCAATATTAATTTCTTTGTCAAAACATTTGATGCGCATAAGGTCCTCTAAATGCTTATCAGAAAGCTTGTTTCGATGTTTAGTTTTAATAAGCTTAAGCATCGAAAATGCTGCTTCACAATTATACGTTGCGCCATACATTGAGTAAAGTTTGTAAATTTCTGTTTTTATATTCGGATATGAACTTCCATCTATTTTTTTCCAAAACTCTAAACCTGTTGCGAAAGGCAACGTCATATCAGCAAGCATTTGTCTTATTTCTTTCTAAACTTGTGGACTTTGTTTTTCAACATCGCAAGCTATTGTGTTATTGTGAAGGTCAATTAAGTTATCAATTAGATGAAAATCTTGAAATCTATTGTTGAAGCTTATAATCAAACTTTCAATAGTGTTTTTGAATTCATGTATTTTTGTGAGGCATGAATAGTCTGTCAGTATAAGTGAGGTTTTGGGCAAAAAAGAAAAGTCATTGTTTGTTATTTGTTGTTTTAAGATAGAAAGTTTTCTGCCAAAGTGTTCAACTGCTGGTAATAAATGAAAAATATGTTTATTTTTTCCCTGCAGAAGTAAATTCAGCTCATTTAGGATATTGCAAATGTCACAAAGAAAAGCCAAATCAATCAAAAATTCTTTGTCTTCTAAATAGGATACAAGAATTTGGCTCTCAGATGATTGATCTTCTTTTAAAAAGTCAAGAACCTCTTGTCGTAAATCAAAAACACGTTCCATACTTCTTCCCCGACTTAGCCAGCGTACTTCCGTAAAGAGCAATAAATCGCCATAGTCCGCTTCAATTTCTTCCAAATAATTTTTAAATTTTCGGTGGCTTAATGCATTATGCCCACCCCGAATTTTATTTATTATTTGAATTGCAGTTTTCATAGCATTTCCCATATTAAGCTCTTTTGAAAATAAGGCTTGTTGGTGGATGATGCAATGCAAACAGGGGACATTAATATTATTTTTCCTAAAAAAACCTGCCTGTCATGACTTTGGCTCCGTCAGTGCAAATCGAACTTAGCTTACTTTTATTTTCGTATGTAAATACTTGTGCGTTTACAGCTTCCCTTAAGATTTGCCCATTTACGTGGCCATGCATGGAAACTACACACAACAAGTCTTCGAATGTTTCAAAATTGTTATGGACAGTTTTCACGTATATGACCAATTGGCAAAAGTTACTGATATCAGTACTTTCGTCCAAACTTATAGAAAAATACAAACATTCCTCTTACCGCTTTCGCACACATAGGAATAAATGCCTGCTTATATTCTCCGTGCGACGAGCTATAGTTTGTCTGGACAAAGGACTGACTCAATAGTTCTGGCAAACTCTTCCAGGGGGAAGAGTCAAACATTTTAGCATGTCTTGACAAATATCTTTTAAAAAAATACCGTCTTCAAAAGGACGGCATTGCTTTGCCAAGCCTAGAGCAATAATGTATGAAGCTTTTTTCTTTGTACGCTTTTTGCTTCTATCGAAGTGTCTGTGGCTACTAAAAAATCTTCTGTCATTTTTGATTTTAATGTTTTAATCAATTCTTTCCTCTCTTGATTTATATTTTTATATTTTTTGTGGCAAGTTGTATAATGCCTTTCAATAAAAAAACTGGTAGCGCGAGCAACTTTCTTCTGACAAAGTAAGCATTGCGCTTCCCCAAAACAATTTTCAAAGAAAAAAATATGCATATTCCCACATTTTGTAGAACATTTTTCTATGTGTAAGCATATAAAATTACGTCTTCAATTACGTTTTCAATTGCGATGCAGCCTAGCGCGGTGTTAACTCTTCAATAGCGAAACATTGACTGAGCGCTCTTGTATTGAATAATCGGCAGTTTCGGTGTGCAAGCATGAGAGTCAGTTTCATGTCGGTGTAAAAATACGAAGGTTCACGAAGCACGCGTGCATAGGCGTTAGCCGACACTGCTCTAGCTCAAAAGTCTGTTATCACATTGTAGCACAATCGTCACAACTCAAAATGAAACATTTTTTAAAATGAGTTTTTGTAGTAATAATGTCACATTAGAATTCGCAAACTATCAATGGTACTATCGATACTATCGATAATTTCACACTATCGTGACTATCAATAATTTTGGACGGACTATCGATGGTTTTCGATAGTATTGAAATATTCATTGACACCACTGCTAAGGTGTCATTGCCATTGCTGTCGAATTCGTTTGATTTTGACAATTTGGTATAATTTTTTTCTTTTTTGTTCTGGTCGCACGACGTTGAATTCGGTACAGAAGCTCCAAAGAAAATCGTGGATACAATGCCCAATTGTGCGAATTGTACTCCATTTTTGGTCTGATTAGGTGTAGATCATTCGCAGATCGCCTGAAGTGAAATATTTTTCCACTTGGTCAATTCTTTCGGCACTTTGAAGATATATTCATTCCAGCGTTGATCAGATTCGATCGAAATGACCAGAACTTCAAGAAAGGCTGATTCGACAAGATCCACACTTATCAGAATTGTAAGGAACGATTTTGCACAATTTAGGGAAAGGGACCGTAGAAAAGCTGGTAACACTAAGCCAAACTGAGAAAGTCAGCTGAAGTAAACACGTACAGCTGCGCCGAATCTGATGAAGACAATAATAATAATCTCTGTGGCGTTTTGTAATAAAATCTTATTTTTATAAAACATGTTTCGAGAAATTTTGCTTCAATGTTTTCAAATTCAATTTCCTATGAGTTATATGAAAGGATGTTTCAAAAAGTAAATGTGCTAAAGAATTTAAAATAATAGGGCAGTTCACGAACTTGTTGCATCGTTGCAAATGCAAAATAAACAGCTTTTACAAAAACAAAAGGCATATGTTGCAAAATCTTTTCAATGGTTTTTGTTTTTGTAAAAGCTGTTTACTTTGCATTTGCAAATATGCAACAAGATCGTGAACTGCCCTAATGTTTTTTGTTTAATCTCTTTTTTATTTAGAAAACAGAAGAAAATTGTCAAGAAACGAGCGTATATTGTTCAGATATGTGCATGCTACATATAAACATATATACCATAGAAAACTATCGATAGTTTATCGATGGTTTGTAAAAAACTATCGTCCACTGTCGATGGTCGCGACTATCGATAGTTTGCAAACTCTATGTCACAACTCAAACAGACACTTGCAAAATGTTGCTTAAAAATTCACTATTGTCGCAAAATGAAAATTTTTGATGTTTTTCAAAAAACTCTCCTGAACAATACTAAATTTTGAGTTGTGACAGTCTTGCACGAAATGAGCGATATGCATTTTATTTAAAATATACAATTTAAAAAATTAATACATTTTTGACCTCATTGGGATTCGGACCTACGAAAATTTGACTAAATTTTAAAAATGTGAACAGTGAAAAGTGAATGTTTAAAATTTTAACACACTCTGCCTACAATGCAGTGAAATTTTGTGTTTTTATTTTCCACAAAAGTTGATTGAGCTTCTGCTTTATCGCTTTATTTGGAATTTCAAAACTTCAAAAAAGACTTCGTCCAACCTTCAATTCATTCAATGTGCTGTGCGTGTTATTAAATGTTTAAATACAAATTATCGAGTGCCTATACCTATAAGTTTTAAGCCGATTTCGGACGACTTATGTTCTCAAGATGCTTTGCATGACGGTTTTTACTCTCCGAGCCTAGCCCTATTCTGCAGAGATGTGACGGCTGAACAGAAATATTAATTCAATTAAAAAAATTTCTGTCTCAGATGGAAATTGAACCCGGGCTACAGCGGTTCTTTAGCATAAGGGACATGTACTCTAGCCAGTATGCCACGGCTGACACTTAACTAACAAACAAGCAACGGAAAATTATTTTTTTAACTATAGATGGGATTAGGTTTAATCACATTAAAGAAAGATATATTTTTATTTGATTCCCACTAACTTGATAAATAGTCAAGTCTACAAATTTTTGGAAAAGTGGAATAATCTTTAGACTCTCTCTTAAGAAGTTAATTATTTAACCATTTAAAAATTTTCACTTCTTCGTTAAAAAGTTTTTAAAGTTTTTTCCGCTTTTTGCTTTTTCAATCTTACCTTTACCGCCATTTGTAGCGCCTTTTTGTGTGCCACGCTTGAGTTCACTGAGTGAGAGTTCCACCGAATCGGCATGAGTTTGTAAGTTATTTTTTGTCTAAAAAAGGAAGTAACACAGTTTTATTTAATTAAAGTTGACCGAAAAATTATTTAATTTTGTTTTATTTTTGTACAAATCTAACCTTTTCAATTTCGTCCATCATGCTTTGCGTGACCTTCGGCATTTGTTCACTCTTGCCGATGGCGTTAACAATCAGTTTTAAGTCGTCTCGACGATCCTGCAAAATGTTAACAAAAGTGTTCTTAGTAAAAATGCAAGAACAACAATAAATAAAAGCAAATTATTTTATTCTGCTTGCATAAACAAAGTGTGCTGTCTGTGTATGAGTGTGTAAAGAAGTGTGGTGCAGAACTTTCCTTCCTTGATAAAGGTCAAACCAACAAATATAACAAAAAGCAAAACTAATGAGCACAAAATGCACTTTATGCAAGTTTGTAAGTGCACTCAAAGAAATTTACACAATGTATTGAAAAATGTTTTGTAATTTTTGACATAAGAGATGCAAAAAAAAAAACGTTGTGTTTCTGATTGTGATGATGATTCTTCATATTTTTTTCACCACAGCCATGGAGACAAGCTCCTGCGTTGCTGACCCATTGGCAAGCGTCTTATCGAAACTTGGCGCTGGCGTCGACCGCGTGCTTGCATTTGGCGTATTTGACAGCCAACAAAATTGCATTGAGACTGAATGTCAAATGTCAACAAATGCTTTTTGGCGCGCAAAGTTTACTGAATACTTTTATGCCAGAATAAACGTTTATTCAATTTAAAATTTTAATTTCAATATTATGTTATTTTCTTTTTTTTCTGATGCACTTGTGGTTGTTTATTTCAACCACCAAAAAAAAAAAAACACAAAACTTTACTAAAAACAGCACTACGTAAGTGCTCAACTGACAATATTTGTCCGTTTATCCACAACGCGCCCGAGCAGCCACTTCCAATCGTTGAGTTGGAAATTCGTACTGAAACTATCGTGCATTCCCACTCAGCACAAATGGGAGGCATCGAAAGACGCACAGCGAAACCTTAACGAAATCTTCTTTCAAAATATTTTGAACACTTTTTGCTCTCTCGTTAAAATCATTTCGTAGCTACTTTACTCTCGATTTTAAAAATTTTATATATTTAGGTTTTCAAATACCGCATATTTTAATGTTTTGGTTTATTTTTAGAATTTTTGTTTTTTTTTTTTCAAGAGTGTTTTTAGATATTTCTTTTTTATGTTTCCCCATTTGATAGAGAAAATGGATTATTGTTTAAATAAGCGAACAATGCAGGCAGTCGTTTACAGTGGAGCATATTTCTGAGGCACAAAATTTTATTTAGTCTTATGACTTGTTTTGAATAATGTCAAAATCTGACTTTACCAGGGTAACAACTGGGAAGAACGTAATAATTTCCTTTTTTTTGGAAATTTTTCGCTGAAAATGATAACAAGATGCCTTCTTTTTTCCCAAAACATATCGACAGGAGCGTACCTGGGGTTTTTGGGGGGTTAACCGCCCCCTCCCGAAATGAACGACTTTTAACAAGCTTCAAGAAAAACACTCAGCACAACATGGCAACCGTTGTGTGTTTATGGTCGCGACAAAGATCTTTAGATGACATTGCACATTGGAAAAAAAATAAAGACTCAATTTAAAACTTTTATTACAAACTTTTATTACAAATATTACAAAAGACTATTATATGTAGACTTAAAATTTTTTTAAGTACACTGAGGGAACATGAGTTAAAATATGATGACTGTGCTAATATTAAATGAATTTGTTTTTGAAAAAGAGCTTGAAACAATTTCATTTAAGTTAAACTCAAATGTTTGTGCATTTCAGTTTAAAACAAAAGGTTTTTTTTTCCAAAACAATGTTTTTACATATACTATACTTTTATAGTAAACATTAACAGTTTAAAAACATTTGTTTAGAAAAAACTTTAAAACTAAAACTTTAGCATTGAAAACAAATATTTTAAAACATAATTTTAAGATATTGTTCTTGAATTTAGAACAATAAAATTTAACCGCCATTTTTTAATTTTTTCGAGTTTTCGACGTCATATTTGCGTTTTGTTACGGCTTAAAATATTGAAATATTCTAAATATTAAAGTAATAATTTAGTTTTTATTTCAACTAATGTTCATTATTTGTAAAACATATTTTAAAAATATTATCACACAATCAAATGTAAAATCGGGGTTTTTCTCAGTTTGGTCTCAACTGTCTGGCAATTATTGTAGAAGATTCTACTGCACATAATTTATCAATTCAATCTCGTATAGCGACGTATATTTTGTTATTGCAAAGAAATGATAAGAGAAAATTATAAAAAAGAAATATATGAGTTTATACTTCAAAATTGTATATGCTTATTTTTAATTTTGTTTATTAGAAACGCAAAAGCGTTCAATTTCTATTTTTATATTTTTTGTTTAATTTTAAAGCATGTTTTTATTCTAAGTGTAAATAATATAAAAAATATTCCAAAATAATTTTTGTTTTAAATGCATCTTTGATAGGTGGCATAAAGAAGCAGTCCTTTTCAGCCGGTGTCAAGATATTTTGGTCCCAATTTATAGAAAACATAAAAATCAAAGTGCATTTTAGTAAGAGTACTTGTAGCTATGGCCGTAGCCTAGTAGGTAGAGTGCGTGGCCCCTAAACTAAAGAACTGCGGTAGCCCGGGTTCAATTCCAGCTCAGACGGAAAGTTTTTTCAATTGAATTAATTTTTCTGTTCGGTCGTCACCTCTCTGCAGACAATGGCAAATCTCAGAGAGTAAAAATTGCCATGTAAAGCTTCTTGAGGACATAAGCCGTTCGGAGTCGGCATAAAACACGTAGGTCCAGTTCTCGGTCATTTGTGATCAAACATTTAATAACAAGCACAACACAAATGATCAATAGAAGTTAGGTCAAAGTCCTTCCAAGGGCTGAAATGGCCAGTTTATTTTTTTATTTGTTTACTTGTAGCTACAACCGTTACTAGAATTAATAAATTTGGTCCAATAGGAAAAATTAAGCGAGACTTTTTAAAAAACACTGCCATTTTAAATGCTTCTGATCGCCATAGCGGGGGAAAATTGTAACCAAACCTAAAAATAGTAGTTAAGGTTGTCGTAATCTTCTTAATATGTACTTTGATTTTTTTTGTTTCCGATAGATTGGGATCAAAATATCTTGAAACTGGCTGAAAAGGACTACTTTTTTTATGCCACCTAGCGAGAAGAAGATGCGGGTAAAAACAAACAAAACAAGCAATTTGAAAAATTTTAAACAGTTTTTAAGTCTCTATGTATTGCAGTCTTCACAATATTAAGTTTTATAGAAAAAGTTTTTTGCCATAACTTTTGAACCCTAAAAGAACACACTATCATTTCATATCTTTGGAAAGGTGTTGAACGTAAAAAATTAAAATAATGAAAATGATAAAAAATTATAGTGCCTGTTGCTGGCATGGTATTAAACTTTGAAATTAATAATGGGTCATGCTACAGCAATCTTTTCAAAAGTTTTATGTATTTCCCTCCAATGATATTCTGTTTACGAAAACTGCACTTAAATTGACAGAGCTACGTGGTCTCAAAATAGACCCTATTTTGGCATAAAATGGGCGAAAATGACGCCCTACTTTGACGCAATATATTTAATGAAAATTTTTTTTATAACATATTGTGGTTAAAAAAATTGTTTGTAACATTTTTTTAAATTATACGTTATATAAGCCGATTCCTACAGATTGGTGCAACGTTGCCGGTTTCAGTCGCTTTAAGCGAATACCCGTTTTCGTCGCTTCGAAGATTCAAAACATGCATGAGAAGTCAAACTGAAGAAGAAAGGCTCAATGGGTAGCTCTTCTAAATGTTCATAGGAATGTGGAAGTGACCAAGGAATAAATTTTAAATGCATTAGCCCGAAAAAAATATATATTATTATTATATATTAAATAATATAAAAATATGGGAATAAGTCTGAACAAAAAAAAATAAAATACCCCCCCCCCCCCGAAATTTGTTCGTGGGTACGCGCCTGCATATCGATGATACAAATACAAACTAGTGTATATGAAAAAAGTAAATTTATATTTTTTCTTGCATCTGATAGTTTAAGGCATTATTACATCATGTTAAAGCTAGTAAAACAATAGTTTTTTAATAATTGTTCTACGAAAAACTAGAAGAATTTTGTTTAATTAATATTTTTTTCGAAATAACTTTTTTCATTGTCGTTGACGCAGACAAGAACTATTCATCTGATGGGCTTTTTTTAAATAAATTTTATGAAGGAAAAAAATAACTAAATTTAATAAAATAATAAAAATATTTTTTGTAGTCATTTGATTCAGTCTAAAATATAGTATTTTAATTGATTTGTGGCGGTAAAAGGGGTTGTGACCATTTTTTTTTCTAAACCATTTCGCACTCGAAAAAACATCTCTGCCAAAATTTTAGCTTAATCGGCCCGATAGTTTCGGAATCTTTTAATGATTTCTTAAAAGTTAGCGTCCGTAAATAGGTGCACTTTATTGCAGGACACCCTGACCGGCAATTTGTGCTTTTTGGAATAAAATTAAAAAAACGGTTTTTTAAGGTTTTTCTTCGATTTAGTTTTTTGCAGTTGTTTGGACAAAAATATGTAACAAACTAGTTTCCTTTGAAAAATTCCCAGTGCAAAGACCTCGCAATTAAATTTGTCAAAAATGAACCGTGACGTAGATCAACACCAGAGAGCTAACTCATTTAGTTGCTTTTTATGTAACATAGGCAGAACGCGCTACAAGTTCGATCTGTAAAATTGCCTTCGAAGTTTTAGTAAGGGAGAAAATTTCGAACCTGTATTCACAAGTTTCTTAGAAGCTATATCGATATAGAAACCTCTAATAATAATATTAAGAATGGAACCTGTTTAAAGCTAAATTGCAATTTATACATTTTTTGTCAGCTGCTAAAAATATCGACAATTTAAAGTGGTGCCACATTCAACAACCCCTAACTTTGATATTTTTGAAACAGCACGGACAAAACTTATACTATAGTTAAGCTCTTTTAACTATAATTTTTTTCAATTTAATCAAAATTGAAACCACCACTGAAAAACTGACCCTTACACATTACTAAACCTTTCCCTCTCAACAATTGAGTGAATATTATAATCTTTGTCAAATAGAGAGTCTCCATTAATAGGTTTTTCTCGAAACAACTTGACTTCATTCAATTTGAACCAGCAGATAGATGCCCCCTTTGAAAGCTTAATCCACAAATTGTCCAAAATTTCTCATAAAGGCTCCTAAGCGATTTCTTTGTCTAACTATACAAAAATAGAGCTGCTGACAGCTTATTCTTATATATATTACGCAAACGCAAATTTTGTCCAGCGTAAGGCTTTTTAAGTACAAGTCCAATATTAATAAATTTAGTACAGTTTGTTAGGTTTGAACTTGTAGATGTGCAAACTGGACTTTTTATTTCTGAAACATTTATATTTTTTTAGTTACAGCGAGTTAATGTTTGCATATAATTGTTGTTGTTATGTTGCTTTTTCTCTTCTTAATTTCAGCATATGCCTTAAAATATGTGAGGTATTTAGCGCCACCTATCGGCTAATAGCTATGAAACTGTTATACTGACTAATAATCTTTTATAATTTTACAGCTAAAACTATGAATTGATATATTCAATATTAAAGTGATTCTGGAAAGATTTCTTAAAGCTGAAAAAAGATTTCTAAACTGTTGGTCGGAAATTTTTTTAATTTTTGAAAATTTACACAAAAATTTAATAAGAGATTGGAAACTGGTAATGAAACATTTTTGTTCAAGCATTTTTCAACTTAGATTTTTATTTTTCAAAATTTTCATTTAAGAATTTGCTAAATAACTTGCTTCGTATATAATTTTTTTATTTCCAATAATAATAAATTTATACCCTTTGTTAAATTTTTTTTTGATATTTTTTATAATAGTTTGTAAGATATTTTTATTTTTAAGTAATCTGTAAGGATTATTTCCAAGGACTTAAGCAATAAATATAATGAATAAATGAATAAATGAAATCAAGAAATATTCTTACTCCTGTATATTTAAAATAAACTTGGGTATTAAATTAAATATGCTAACATTATATCGTCGTTGCGCATGCAATACCGCGTATATTGCAAAAAGGCCAACATTAATTTCATTTCAATTTTGATCAGTTGAAAATCTATTCAATAGCTATACATAAAGTCTAGGTATGTTTGATTTTGGCGTTTTAACGCCACAAGGGCTTACTAGTTTTAAAAAGTTCGGATTTATTTTCTGGATGAAAATGGCTTTTAAAAGATTCCGAGGTATATAGCTATATTTTACTGTAATGCCACAGGTATATAAAAAAATTTTTAAAATTATCCACTGTACCAAATGTTGCATTAAAAACGCCCAAAACTCATCGCTCATTTGGCTTCAAATGCTTTAGAAAACGCATTAATTCTTATACGAGAATCAAACAGTGACTGTCACTAGTTGGATGAAAGGAGAACAGGTGGCACAGGGGAATGTTTGTTGCAATATTGACGCCTGGCAGGCAATTTAAACGTTCAGCGGCTCATTAAACTTTTACTATATTTCTCTGACAGTGTTGGCCTAATTATGACAATTTGTCTCTTTCACTCTCTCTTACTCTCTCTCTCTCAGAGCACTTGAGCTGTCATAATTTGTATCTTTCTCAAATTCTCTTTAAAATAGTATACGCATTTTTTCAATTGTAGACAATCCATCGATCAATGTTGCGATGTGTACTCAAAATTGCTTGTTCTTATTTAGATTTTTCCAATATTATTTTTTGTATTTTTACTTTGATGTTAATTGAATCATTTTTATGTGGCCAACGTCAGGAAAGACAGCAGGCGGGAGCGCATTGTTTGGATTGGCGGGTGGGGAACTAGCAGATGCATACAGACTTGAGAAATTTGGCGTGCGCCATGCTGTTTAATGTTATTGTTTTAATACCCGTTTGGAGAATGACGAAGATGTGTATTTATTTTCATAAGTGAAAAATTTCTGTGTTTAGGCTCTCAGCATGTGAGGGAGGATCTATTAGTAGGGGCAGGCGATTGCCTGCAGTAAAAAATTTATTGATTAAATTTTAATAAAAAATGTTTGGGAATACTTATTTTCAGATTTTTTAATAACAAAAAAAAATCTGCAAGAACGTGATCAAATTAAACACATTCAACTCACTCAGCGAAAAAGAAAATATTGACTTCAAGGAAATATTTCTTATGAAATATGTATAAGCAACTGAAAATTGTGGATTAAGATTTGTTTGGAAACGTGGAAACGATTTTCTCAAATATTGTTTTGAATGTACTTTCGATATTAAGAGATATTTTTGTATATGGGCATTTCCACAGAAAAGTCTACCGTGACCATAAAAATAAAACTTATTATTTGATGATTTACCTAAAAGCAACATTTAAATTTTATTAATTGAAGCAATTTCTACATAAATTCATTTACCATGATGATTAAATCGTATGCACTGTTTCAAATATGTAGTTTTTTCGTTTTCGTAAACGTTTAGTAAATGTTTTGTTTTTTATTTTTAGTGAAAATGGAAGACAGATAATGAAAAAATGGTTGGGACAAGGAAAGGACAATATATTAAATTTGTTTTTTAATTGCTTATTTTCATAATAACTTAGCCCTTTCAGTGGATTTGCCCAATTATATGACACTTCAGAAAGTAATTTTTATATATATTTTGCAAAACTTTTAAATCAAATTGTTTGGTTTTATAAAAAAAACCAGTATTGATACAACAAATTTAGAGAGATATTTGATATTAACTTCAGTTGGATTTTAGATTTTGTGCCGAAAAAAAGCAAAACATTTTTTTACCCTATTTTATAAGCAAAAATCAACCGGACAAAAATCAAAATTTTGTTGTTTTTTTATGGCTTTAATTATCAAAATATTAAGAGAGTTTAAAAAAACAAGTATCTAGAGAGTTGAAAAACTTCAAGGGACTAAAAAAAAATGTTTGTGCTGAACATGAGCAAAATAATTTTTTCTTTGTGTATATAAGCTTGGAAAACATAAGTAGCGCAGGTAAAAATCCAAGGTATGTTTTTTTCATTTTTTGGGATCTAAATGATAGGAATACTACCTCAAAAAATTTATTTAGATCTCAGTTAAGCCTAGCCATTAAAAGGGTTAACTTCTTAATTACTTTATTACAGAATTGAACTACAATGGAAATTTACGTAACGTAACGCTAGTAAAGTAACTCCAGATCATAAAGCCTAAAAAAACTAGAGAAGATTTTTGAATTTAATCACTTGGAAAATAAACCTATATTATTTCAAATCGTTCCCAATTCAGAGTTTTGAAAATTTTGTAATCAAAGACAAAAATCCCTTCCGTTTTTTTAACGTAAGTGACAGCCAGCACATATTTTTGCTTATATCATTAAATTCTCAGGTTCGATTTTTGTATTTCTTTTTACTTAATATTGTGCTTCTTAATTACTAGGCAAATATAAGAAAACATTTTTAAATATAAGACTTTTGCATTATTTTCTTTAAATTTTTCTTTGTACAAATCGTACTTACGCCAGTCTGGAAATGATAATATTTAGCATTTAGCGTAGAAGCGAGATAGAACGTTAGACTAGAATATCGAACTGATAAACACCATTTTTGTTTATCAAGTGTAACTTCTTAACAACTAAGGTCCTTTCTAATGTGTGTAAAGAGAGCAAATAACTGAAGCTAAAAAGTTGTCAGCAAGCTTACAAGTGCAATCAGCGATGCATTTAAGTAGCTTTTCTCTTTACTTCAAGCAATAACAAGCGTATATTTCTCATTAGGCAAATGCTTTTTGCATGCAGTAGTTGTTAGTTATTGGAATTAGTTTTAAGAAGCATGTCAAAAAAACTTCAAGGCATAGAAAGTGTTAAATAAATGCTTAAACAAAGAAGTAATGCAATGAAGTAGTTAATATAAAAATATGAATGCATCCTTTTATATTCAGCAAATGTTTAACCTATTCAGCTTTTCTCCAAGTCGAGCTATAACTATATTTATAATTTTTTACAATATAATCTGAAGTTTTTCAGCCTATTCGTACAGCTATTGATATTTTTAAGCATCAATTAATGTTAATAAAGTAAAATTCAGAGAATTTTGAAATTTCATCCTTATATATTATCCTTATATATATTATATCCTTATAACATTAAGCAGGACTAGGATTTTGATGACATGTCATCTTTTGTGGTGCTTTTAAGACATTTCCTAGTTATTTAGAACGTCCATTTGTGTTTCTTAAGTTCCAAATATAAAAAGTTTTTGGTCATTTTTTGCCATTTTTCATCGTTGTTTATCGGTTTTAGTTATCAGGTAATTTTAACTAAATTTAGGGCAATTATTGGCAAATTTTTAGCACTTTTTAGGTTATTTTATTGTCATTTATGAACCCTTTTAATTTTTAGAGCATTTTTCGGGTTTTTAGGTAATTTTAGTGTAATTTTAAAATAATTTTTTTGTTTCTTTTCCTACTAAAAAATGTAAAAATGCAACTTTTTTAACATATTCCTTCAACAAGGAGTAGCTTTGTTTATAGACTGATGAAAAGGTATGTATAAAGATGAAAGAAGTGTTAGATAAAAACTCAGCATAAGCGATTTGTCAGTTTTTAGGTAATTTTTGTCATTTTCTTAGGTCATTTTTTGTAGGTTGAAAAGACCTAAAAAGTCATCAAAAACCGAGCCCTGATGTAAGCACGAAGATGTACATTCAGATCGCACTGAAAGAGTTAATTTGCCAATATATATTTGATTGTAATTTAATTATAAACCAACTTGGGGCCAGTTTTTCAGTACGAGCTTAAATTCTAGTAAAATAAAACCGAGCTTAACTCACCAAAACTGGACGTTTATACTCGGTTTAACTAGACATTTTAGCATTCGTTATCATATAATGTTTTTTATTTTCTAAACCTAGTTTATACGTGCAATTTTGATGTGAGCACGGTTTAATTTGACTAGACTTACAACTCGTACCGAAAAACTGACCCTAGATTCTGATGTGTTGACGAAATTGAGCTTGTAACAACCAGATTTCGCACAAGATGATTATTGATCTTATTAAAAATTCTAAAATTTAGTCTATTTTTAGTCTGATTTTTGTGTGTTTCGAATGTCTTATCGTATTCAGCGTGAGTATTTTTTTATACAGCACATTCATAGCTTAAGCTATAATAATACCCTATTAATATTTCAAAACATATTCTGAGTATATATAGCTTATAAAACATAACGCTTCTGTTCAGATTATAAACTAACAAGATGTTCAACGTTTTCAAAAATAAGTTTTTTCCATGAAATCGAAAATTTTGTCAAAAACCTTAAAACTTAAAAATATGTGCACTTTGCTGATATCACTGTTAAAATTAAAGTTTTCTTCATATTCATCAAAAGCTACATGTCTCCAAACATTGCTTACAATTGAGTATTTACTATTTTGAAGCATTTATTAACATTTTCTGAACAGAGCAGATTACTTCTTTTTTGTAAGCACACTTTCAAACTAATTCAGCAACGAATTTGAAAAGCTAATTTGCAGAAATGAGAAAAAATTAAGTTTTTTTTAACTAAGCAGAGCTAAAACCAAGCGTCGTTTTTACCATTTCAGTCCTGTCTGCTATATTTTTTAGCATCTTGAGCTTATGAAAAGGAATATGATTTTGTTTACATTTAGCAAGCGTTTTGTATTCAGCAATATTATTACGAACCTTATTTAACAGTATTAAGTGAAGCAATTTTAATTCAGCTGACTAATAACACTATGCAACAGCCATTCTGGTTTGGGTTAAACATTCAGCAATCCTGATTTAAAACAGGACGCTGATACCAAATATTAGGTTAAGAAATAATTCTATAACACCGTTTTTTAGTAATCGATAGTTTATAATTATGTTTAGTGAATTTCGAAAAGGTGATCCCATGTTATTGCAAATAAAACACGTTTTTATGAATTGATTTAAATAAGTAGTATTTTAAATTAAGGGTAATTAAAATTCCTTTCATTTATTACCGCATTATATTCCAATTGGATAGACATCTTAGGTTCTATTAAAACATATGAATTTATTTTTTTTTCTAAAAATTTTCATAAAATGGAAAATAAGTTCGCTTACAAAGTTATAAAAATTAAAGATATTTTATGGTTTCTTCATGTTATTTATAGAATGTTCTATTACAAAGAGAATACAAGTGTTATCACTAAAGTGTAGTGTAAAATCACTAAACACAAGTGTAAAAACTACTTGAGTAAAAATAGAAAAAATCTATTACAAAATAGATCAATACAAAACCACTTAAATCTTGACTTTCTGGAAACGCATTGGCCTCTACAAGGTTAGTATCTATAGAGTATTTGTTTTGAAATAAACAATCTTTTCCCCTCCACATCATGGTTATGAAAGCGAGCGTCGAGAAAGATTTTACCAGCAAATGAAAAATATGGGGCGCCGATACACTGGCTCCTGGAAAGAGTCCTTGATTGGCGACTACGCGTGGTTTCTCATAAGAGAAACAGATGAAAGTGAAAGCAAGAGACGAAGTATATCCAATTATTTCTTTTAATGTCATCTATCTGTTATTTTTTATTTTGAGCTTATTTAAGGATGTAGTCTGGTGCTCCGGCCTAATTTTTAAGGTTTCATTTGTAATTTTTTTTTTATAAAAATATAAAATACAATAGTTTCAAATTTTTTATATGCATACTTAAACATTTTCATTAAAATATAGAAAAATGGCGGACTTCTAAGCAGACGTTTTCAAAAATGCGGTTTTTTTTAGAAAATTAGGGTAAAAATAGGAAAACATTATTCAATATATACAATTTTGCTACCTTCGAGAGCCATTGGCGAGTAAAATAACGTATTAAAAATTCAGCTCAATTGGTTCGAAAGAATTTTCTTAAACACCCGAATCAAAAAAACGTTTCGAGAAAAAAGCTTTTAAAGTTTTAACATCACACAGCGCGCAATATAAGGCGCTCTGAACTATGTGCTATAACTTCGTTAGTATTTTGAATTTTGGTTTTAAATTTTTACATTATATTGTTTTTTTTTTTAAGGACATTAAAAAAATTTTGTAAAACTCCAGCACCAGACTACATCCTTTGACTTACTGCATCTTTATGTATAACGAAACGAAGGCTGAACGAGGTGCAAGACACGGTATCAATACATTATTCCTAATTTGTATGCTCGTCTCTTTCACGACGTTCAGCCTTCGTTTCGTTATATATAAAGAAGCGGTGAATATTTAAGATTATGCTTAAGCTGCTTTAACTTAAAGTTTGAAAAAATAGATTTTTCCATTTACACTTCGGAAGTTATTCGCCCTTATTCTTGAACCCGCGCTCGCTCTCAAAACGACGTCGAAACAAAATTGTTATATTCTTGAAACTTTCAATTCTGACGTTGAGATCTGCAGTGATTGTTCACTCAATTATTGAGCAAACGTCGTCAAATAAATATTTAAATTTTTGATCGTCGAAATGATCTTCGACGACAATTCAATGGTAAAAGTGAGCTCTCGACGACGGCATTTACTCGATGCGAATTCAAGAATAATGGCAATTACTTTTGAATTTCGTGACAGATTTTTTAGAATTGTATGTCATTTTCTTTGTGATAGAAAATACTATAAAATAAAATTATGAATTCATATAATGCAACGTCCACCTAACGATGACTTAAAAACGGTGTTGCAGAATAATTTTTAAAGCTGATGTTTGAAATAAGTGTCCCAATGTAAATCTTAATTGACTGTTGAAACTTTCAAATCAGAATATTTTTGGAATTTGTGGAGCAGTGTAATATTCTCGTTAGTAATGAGATGGAAGTATAATTGTAAGCATAATTTGGTTTGATATGGAAAAAAGACTAAAGCAAACAAACATTTTAATTGTCAAAAAACGTATCTAGTTTTCTGAATTCAGCAAAGCTTTGAATTATTTTTCATTTTCTTAAACAATATGTATAAGGCCGCGTTCATAGTAAACGCTTTTAGCTTAGCCGAGATGTTTAGCTGAAAAACGCTTTGTGTGTAATCATATGGAAAAAGCTCAAAGCGTACATAGTGCCAGCATAAAGCTAGCATAAAACTTAATTTCAAATGCTTTTCAGCGCTTGTATTTCCATCTCGCTTGCTCACACAGAAAAATAATTTTGTTTTTTATGCTTTGTTGTAGAGCATTTTTAAAATGCTATTCGGCACATGTTTATCTATTTTGCCTTTTTCGTTGATTTTTTTGTGCTGAAGCTTTAACCGTTGTTGTGTTGTTGCGTTGTGGTCCTTTTGTGGTGCTTTTCATTTGTATGCGCTTGTGTATTCTATCTCGTTTGTTTACATAGTTTTTCAGCAGCTTCAGCCAAAGCGTCCACTATGAACGCGGCCTAAGAGTTTTCATGGTTTACAACTTAGTTTGACACATTGTTTTGACCGATTCTTATAACTGTACAACAAATCAGAACAAGGCGACCATCGAAAATCCAGATATACTAAAAGTTGTTCATACTCCAAAAAAAATTCCATGAATAAATTCACGAAATCTAGCATAAATATAACGAAATATTTCGTGGTTTTAACCTACGAAAGTCTTTCGTAAATAAAACTCAATAATTTAGTGCATATTACGAAATTTTTGATTAAATTTGCGAATAAATTCTTGAAATTTTACGTAAAATACGTAATGTTTTTATAGTATCTATTTTGTTGTACGAAAGTATTTCGCTTAATTTACAAAAGTTTCGTAAAAAAAAGAGTTAAAAAATATGACAACGAAAGCTTCGTTATATAAATGAAAGCTGCTTTTATAGAACAAAATTATTTTTTAAGATTTTTTTTTTTTTATGTTGACTTTATATGATTTAAATACAAATTCTAAATGTTTGATAGTTTAAATCATACTTGATTTTAAATACAAATTCTAGTTGTTTGACAGTTTAAAATCGTTTATCGAGCTTAAGGTCATGAAAAAAATGAGAAATTGAAGCTTCAAAATCTCATCGCCCCGATGGTGCAGTGCGTCTACGCGCTTGCACGGGCAATCACAAAGATTTCTGATGACGCGTTTAGCACGCAGAAATTGTACAATAAAATCAATTTGCTAGTGGTTTTTTTTCCTTTCATATTGAAAAAACTTTGTTGTTGTTGTTGTTTCTTTAGAAAAATTCGTTAGAACAATTAATTGTTTCTAACTTTGACCTTAAGCTCGATAAACGATTTTAAACTGTCAAACAACTAGAATTTGTATTTAAAATCAAGTATGATTTAAACTATCAAACATTTAGAATTTGTATTTAAATCATATAAAGTCAACATAATAAACATAGAGGTCATTTAGGAAAAAACTTTAATTTTTTTTTTTTGTAAAAAGAAGCAGGCATTTTTTGGTGCTTTAATTTAATAAAAATTTAAACAAAGTAAATAAAACCAACGAACTTGCTGAGCTTTGCAACTACAGGAGAATTGAAAATATGTAGAGTTTTATGATTATGTGCAAATAAAATTTCTACTGAGCGTTTAACCCACAATGTTTTTGACCTCATTACTACTCAATTTGTGTTTTAGCACATATTCAGCAAAGTTTCTTATGCTGTCATATGTCATACTTTAATAAAACAGAAATTTTAAGTTGCAATAAAGTATGCTTGTCATATTCAGCACACATTTAGCGCACTGCTATGATTTTTTTTTTCAATTTCCTTACGTTTATTTCCTCCAAGCGCTTCGCAACTTCATCCGTTGACTTCCGATTTAATGGTTTTTCAATCAAATCATTGATGCGCTTCAGTCCTTTTCTCACCAGCTCTTCCACATTCAGGCCCTTGATACTCATATTCTCTAGAGTGGAGCGCGGACTGGGTGTGCTTTCAATAGGTGTGTCACGCTGCTGCTGTTTTTTAGATTCAGGTGTTTTTGATCTGCAACGACATGCATTCAAATAAGGTTTATTCCATTTTATGGACATTTTTTTCTCCCCACTTACTTGGCCTGCTGCACTTCGCGGAATTTCTCACGTAATATAATTTGGGTACGCATCACTAGTCGTGAAATGCTGCCCTGTTTGCCATGCGTTTCGAGCACCAAAGAATCGCCCTGCGATATAAGTGTGGCCGCGTCGGGCGCAATACTCATTCGAAGATCCTCTATTGCACTGTGGGGTTCAATGGTCAAACCAAAGGTCAATAATGGTGGTGAAAATAATTTTTTCCCTATACTTACACTTCGCCCTCGCTACATTTTTCAATTTTCTCTTTTGTGGTCTCAAGTTTCCGTATCATATACTTTGCCGTTTTGTCGAATTCCTGCACACGTTGTTCCAAAGAGCTAGAGTTACGAAAATTTGGCAAGATTTCTTCCAGTGGTGACTTAAGTGTAATATTGGAATCGTCCACTGATGGTGATGTGGCCATAATTTTGTTAGCAAAATTGTTTGACTTCTTGGCAGAGGGTGCTTCAATGCGGCTCTTAGGTTGGAAACGTCAAAAAGAAAAGAAACAAAAATAAGAGAGGAAGAGAGAGAGAGAGAGAGAGAACAAATTGTTAGCTTAAAAAATATTATTTAAGTGCTGAATAACAATATGTCCATCCGCCCTTAGTTAATTAAATTTACCGTATCACTATCGGAGTCAAAAGTCGGTGTCATTTCCATGGAAAATCTTGGTATTTCTTCGTCATCGGAAAACACCAACGGCTCCACCTCGAAGTTAGCCTCTTTGTCCGCATTGTAGAAACTATCACGTTCTTGCGTTTCGTTCTGCTCGCCTACGCTCAGTTGCAACTGGCGCAGACGTTTCACCTTAGGTTTTGGCGAGGACACAGCTTCTTTGACATCGCCTTCCTCCTCAGAATCACGCAGTATATCTCGCTCGTTCTCAATGCGTTTACGTTTCTCCTCGAAAGATATCCGTTGCTTCTCCACACGCAAAATGGGCGTACTCGTGTGCATGGGTGGAGCTGCACGCAATTCAACATCTACATCTTCGTATGTCATAGTTTTGGGGGATTCGCACTTGCCACGGCCTTGCTTAACTTCGTTGCCCGCCTCATCTATGCGCACCGAAGAGTCTGAGTCTTCGGAAAGATCCACAATTTGCACTGTCTCCACATATTCGGGCACAAAGGGCTCCACACTTTCCAGAATATTGACTGTTGCGACTATTTCACCCACATGCGGTTCGAATTCGATATTCTGCACAGACATTTTGTCATTGCTTATATTGCGCTCAATGACCTCTACAACCTGAGCCGCATTATTTGCAGCTTGCAACTCTTTGTCCGGTGTGGAAGCTGCACTGGCGTTAGTGGACTCTAGACGACAGTTTGGTTTGGAGACCTGCGAGAAAAGCGAACTAGATTCCGCCAAGCGGAACGTTTGAGGTGGCAAGAGATCGGGCAGTACCTGCTGCTCCTCCGGCGACTTTGCTGTGGTCTCTGTGGATTCGATGGTTGTAAGTTGCTGTTGCGGCACTTCTGAAGCAGTCTGTGACACATTCGAATCATTGGCGGAAGGCGTACGTGCACGTCTTTGGCGCACTGTATCACTGACTACAACAATCTCCGTATCGGAGTCCTCTTTGGTGGTTGTTGCTGGAGACTCTTTGATGGTTGCTTGTGTTGCAGTGAGTGTGGAAGCTTCATTGAAGTGTGTTTTGAGAGCATCCTAGATGGCGGAGGAAGGGGTTTTTGTAGGATTCGGTTAGAAAAATGAAGATTTTGCAAAGAATCTTTTTGATAGTTTTTAATGAAAGTCTCCAAACGAAGCAAAGTTTCCCAAGGCGCGCTACTAACTACACCAGATGTTAATTTTAAAAAGGATTTTAGTGTGTTTTGCTGTTATATGTTCTCTTTTTAATATTTTTAAGTGCATTTTATAGATATTTGACTAAAGTTATGTTTAAAAGCGCCCATTTTGAAAACTTTTATTAAAAATCTCCAAGACACTTTTATCATTATATGATGAGATTTAAGCGTACTATTAATTTTATTGGACAAAATCACAAATGGTCAACAATACCAAGATTTTCCATTTTCAAAGGATCTGTACAGTACTCTACAAAGATGATGGTGAAGTATTTTTTTTTTAATCAAAATGACACCGTTTTGACACCGCTGGTGATAGTGATGTGTGGACAAATGTTATGCTGTGGTGGATGTGGGATGAGTTAAAATAATGTTGATAGAGAATGGACATATATAACATGGGTTTAATGAATTCTTCAGTAAGGTTAGTAAGCTATATGGTATTGTTGTGAAATTGTTAATTTAGGTTAAAAGAAATATTACGTGAGAACCCTTTACATATGTATTCGTAATATATACAAAATAAGGAAAGCAGTAGAAAGTAAACGTAATGACAAAATTATGTAAATGCGCAATGATAAAATTTAATTAAGTACGAAATACAAATTAATAAATAAAAAACTAGTTAAGAATTACTTTCGACCGATGTAAAAATTCCCCAAGCCAATGTTTTAGTGCTTTCGAAGATATGATGGTTTTATTATTTTAATTTACTAAGTATTTAAATTTTAAGCATTCGAAAGAATGAAAATAAATTTGCATTTCTTATATTCAATATATGGTTTTTGTTCAGCAGAAAAACAAGAAAAATAAAACTTTGGGTTATTTTTACAGAAGTGTATTTAAAATATTTTTTGCTTTTAAGGGACATCAACTGTGTGACCCTAAATAAGGTACATTTTGGAAACTTAAAAAAAACTATTGCACCAAGAGTTTTCCAAATTTCAAGCTATATTTATACATATTTCAAGTTAAGATAGCCACAAAAATAGTTGATCACCAGCTGCAGTGATTGAGTGCCTAAAACAAAAGACGTTAAATTAAAAGACATTTCTTAGACATTGACCCAGATAGTAAAATAAACTTCTAAATTTCGCTTAGAAATGTGGGGATTTTATAAGTAAAAATATATTGAAAAAAATCAATATACAGGGTCCGCCATCTAACGGTTTTCAGGAGTTGAAGCCAACTGACCATCCAATGCGTTTTCGCTTCGCTAAGTGGGCCTGCGATCGACTTACAGAAGATGCCGATTTTGCCAAAAAAATCATCTTTTCAGATAAAGCTCATTTTGATCTTGGTGGGTATGTAAACAAGCAAAATCGTCGCATTTGGGGCACAGAAAACCCGCACGCATACATTGAAAAGCCGCTGCACCCAAAACGAGTCACTGTTTGGTGCGGATTTTGGTCCTGAGGCATAATTGGGCCATTTTTCTTCGAAAATGAGCAAGGAGCGGCCGTTACAGTCAATGGCGATCGTTATCGGGCCATGTTGAACGAATTTTTGTTCACAAAAATTGAAGAAGAGGAAATTGGCAACATTTGGTTTCAACAGGACGGCGCTACGTGCCACACAGCCGAAGCTACACTTGATGTTTTGCGCCCTGTTTTTGAAGATCGCATTATCAGCCGCATAGCTGATGTCGTTTGGCCACCTCGGAGCTGCGATTTGACACCGTTGGACTATTATTTGTGGGGTGAACTCAAAGATAAGTGTTACGCCGACAAGCCAGAGACAATTGACGCTTAAAAGGACAATATTCGTAAAGCCATTGGTGAAATACAGCTGCACATAGTCGATAATGTGCTTAAAAATTGGACCGATCGTGTAGGCTACTGCATGGCCAGCCGAGGCAGCCATTTGAATGAAATTATTTTCCATTATTAACCGGAAAGATTGAATTTTCAAATAAAAAAAGAAATTTGAGAAAATATTCAATATTTTTTTTATAGAATTTTCAAAAAAAAAAAGTTATTTGGCGGACCCTGTATTTGTTTAAGACTGGCCTAACGCTCAGGGGATGCCCCATAAATGTTTAAGTATTGTGTTGATTAGGAAGATGGGTGATAGTTAGTTGAAGAATGGATAGATGGAGTAGTGTCGGTTAAGACTTGTTTTAAATTTGAATAGCTCGAAATTGCCGGGAAACACGCTTTCAGGGAGACTATTTCACAACCTTACCGTGCGACTAAAAAAGAATTGTCTCGGGTAATGCGAGGTTCTGTTGGGCAACGAGGTAATAACAAAGGGGTGGGACTGCTGCCCTAGTGGACCAGGGAAAAACACGAGCTCGTGGCATCAGGCCATATTTCTCCCTTGAACACCTTCCATGGTAGTACCTATACTGAAGCCTGAGTAGTTGAGAGAGGATGAAATTCTTGCATCCCCTATTCGGTTGAATTAGGTCCAGAAGCTCAAATAAAATTTTTAAGCCCCTGGCCATATGTGCGAATTGTACTCCATTTCCGGCCTGATAAATGAAAAATTGATGAAAAATTTATCAAATCGGATAATTTTAAAAATGTAGTTTTAAGAAAATGCGCTTAAGGATAAAAGGAGTACCGATGAACAGACATTACTAGCGCTGGGGAACTATGAGCTGAGTCTAGAGCAAATTCATCCCTTGAACCTAAAAATATTTTCAAATTCATCAGAGAACTAGGTCTGGACTCAATTGTGTAATCCGTTAACACAGTGGAGTATTGGGAAGGAGGTTTAATAGATCTCATTAGGTCCACCATAAAATATTAACATTTTAATTGATTACTTTTTATCGAGTCAAAAGAGCCCCAAAATTCGGACCTCTAAACTACGAGTAGAATATCTACTGCCTTAAACTCTAAAACCCATCGATGTACAGTTGGAAATGAAGGAGCAGATTTACACTTTCGTCATTTTTTTATGAATTTCTGTTGTTAATAAACCTTTCAAGACAAAGAATTTTTTTACTTCATGATATTTGGTTTTATCTATTGCAAAATAAAATATACTGACACGCCAACTCTAAATAGCTCGTAAACAGAGAAGGGCAATTCATGATCTTGTATATTTGAGATTGCAAATTTATGCAATTTTTAAAAATTTCTATCAATTGTGAACGGTCTTTTTCAGTTTACTTTGCTACACTACATTAATGAGGAGCAAAATTATTCTCTAATGAAAATTTTGTTCAAATTTAATACAAAAGTAACGTAAATACATAAAAATTCTAGATCTTTTTAAGTACAATTAGTAAATACATTTTGTGTCGAAAAAAAAAACTGAAAGGCACAATTAATTCGGTATTTATTTGCTTATCTTTCATATCAATTTTTTTTCCCCATTTACTTTTATTTATTATCAGCTGTCAGTTTGGAATTTAGTATTGCATATGTATTGTACATAGAAACTATGGTCTGTAGTATTACATATTTGCAATAGCGTAGTTATACTACGTGTAACTTATACGTATGCGTATACTATATAAGTTATGTTTACAAATTGAAGTTAAAGTAAAAAACATAAAAATTTTTTTTAAAAAACTCTAAATTATTTGACTTTTCAATTTAATACTATACTAAGAATGCATATAAACGATCACTTAACAATCGTATGGGCTTTCTCATCCTGCCGGACGAAATGGTTTTTCTCTTATGAATAACTTTGTTTTCGCTCTAATTTTTGACATTTACGCTGGCATTTATCAAGCATGTTTTCGCTCTTTTTGACGAGTATTAAATCGAAAAGTTCTGTAAATGTTGGTAGTGATACTTTTGTCACAAGTCAAATCCTTCATATATGCACTATGCCAACTGCAGAATTAAAGTCTACGCTACAATAACTTAAGTGTCATGAGAATTAAAAGCATAAATAAAAATATTCTTACTATCAGCAAGATCAATATTAATTTTAGAGCAAAGTGAATTATATTCTTTAAGAGTCATATTTAAAGGTTCATACAGTAAATAATTTGTTCTACAAAAATTAACTTCAAATTAGTCAAAACGACGCAAGTTTCTTAACGGAATATTAAAATTAATAGCACTTAACAAGTAGGGGCAATTAATATTACCACAAGCAATGTCGTAGAGAAATATTAACGACTGAATAGTACGCCTTGATTCAAGCGACTTTAAATTTAACAAAATGCAACGAGAATTATACGATGGTAAGGGTTCAACGAAATTAAAAGATCGAAGAGCAAATTTTAGAAAATTTTTTGTATTCGCTCAAGTTTAATTATATGAACGGCATAGTAAGGATTCCATATAACAGAAGCATATTCTAAACGAGATCTAACAATGGATAGAAAAAGACACTTCTATAAAAGTGTCTTGTTCAATTTAATATTATTTTCTTGTCCTGTGTTCGACGAATAACAGGATAAATATTGCTCAAACATACAAAGCATACATATATATATGCACTACATCAGACGATATGGTCTATTTACTGCCTTGTGGATAATTACCCATCCTAGGGTTATAAGGGCTCTTTAAAGTTAACACATAATTTTGTTTTATAAAAATTCAACTACAAATAGAAGAAATATAAAGATCCAGTAAAAAATATGCGATCGCTGCCATAAGGAGCAACAAGGGAGCGCTCTTTTGCAGTTTTATTGGATCAAAAAGTGAGAACTTGTACAATTGTGCTCTTTTACTGTTTTATAAGATCAACAGCGAGCAATTAATGAAAAAAAGAACATAAAGTGAGGCATGTTCTTTTTAGGAAACTCTATCAATATTTTCTGAGAAAAAAATATTTTAAATGCTCCTCCGCTGATCCATTTGGATCATTTATTGATCGCTCATTTTGAGCTCCTTTAGGATGTTAAGGGGAGTGCTACCTTTCCTAGGACATGCAATGTTAAAAGAGAACACAAACTACACCTAGCTTGGATCAATAAGGAGCATTTCACTGCTCCTCAGGGAGCACTCTCAGATCGCTCATAAGATGATCCACTTTTTTACTGGGAAAATATATACGAACACCTACAAAAATACTGTTTTGTGAAAGCACATAAAGTTTTTAAGGGTAGTTTAGAAAATTCCAGTATGTAGTTATAATGTCCTTTATCATACCTACATCTTCCACTAGGTCTCATATCAATTTGTTTAATCTTTTGCCATTTTGTTATACAGTGTTGTAAAAAGATTTCTAAAAATATAAACATAAGCTACCATAATAACAAAATGAATGAAAATAAATAACAAACTAAAAACTTTGATGAAATTTATGAGACAAAATTAAAGCAATTTCAATAATAATTGGAAACGTTTATTATATACAGCAGAAAATGATAAAGATCAAGATGTTTGCAACACATAATTATTCAAATAAAAAGCAATAAAATATAAGCACCAACATGAACATAATTATTTATACACAATACACACATACGACTACCACAATAAGCTTTTGAACAATTTCCACTTACCACAACAATTGCAATAACTTGTTGTTGCAATTGGTCAATTTCCGAATTAGATGGAACATTTATTTGCTTCAAATCATTTTCCATGGCTCTGTGGGCATATAAAAGGAAACATTTAATTAAAAGTTTAATTTGACTCAGTCAAAGGTAACACCTTAGAGTTTCCAATGAAATGTTATCCAAATTCTGTAAAGTAGTCTTCATATCACCTAAACGCTTAACGACATCGGCGCTAGTTTGCTTTAAATATGCAGCTTTGAGCTCATCTATCTTCTGACGCGTATCCTCCATATAGATTTGATCACAGGATTTGCTATACTCATCGTATATATCTTCACAACGTTGCAGCACATCTTCGAACTCAAGAAACTCATTATTACGTTCTGCTTTATCCTGAGGACACTCAAAACGTTTCATCAGATTCTCTGCGGCATCAAAGCATTCATCTAGTTGATGGGCTAGCTTGAGCAGACCTTCAAGGAATATTTTTGACTGAGTGACGTTCTCACCCAAAGCATTGTAGAGATGCTTGAGGGCATCAATGCGTTGGGTTAGCTGGCGTGGTGACTTGGTGAATTTGTCGTCGCATACTTTACGCCCCGTCTTAATGGTGCTCTCGATTTCACCCTTAATTTCGGAGAGTGTGCGATAAATTTTCTGAAAGAGAATTAGGAAGAATAGGTATTATGGATTTCCACACAGGCGCTTTGGTAATACAAACCAAACAGTTTTGGTATTGCGTTTGCACCGTTGTTGGACCGGCAGAGGCCACGTCTAGCACCAATGTTGAGCGCTCAACATTTCTTAGTTCTGCAACGGCACGATTGAGTCTGGACTCGTATGCCGGTTGTGGTGCTGTACATTTATTGAGTTTCACCTGGCAGGTCTTGAAACGATTCTCCAGCAGATTAAGTTGCTCTTGCAGACGATTGGCCGCTTCAGTTTTGCCATTTCGAATATGTTCAGCAATGAGCTCATCTATCTCTTGGAAGCAGTTCTCATTCTCTTCGAATTCTTTTACAAGTCGCTGTTGAATGAAAAGAGATAGATATATTTTTAAATAGTTTAGCTTGGTTTGAGGTGAAGAGTTGGAAGCGTGAGTCTACCTGCGAAAAATGTTAGTTAATGATCAAGGTGAGTCTCTTGGTGGGTCGTTTAACACGCAATCTGCTAGAAATTAAATTTTAGTCTGGAAACCCATTTGGACTTGTGTCTCGTGTGGCCAACGAAGCACTTAGGAGGTGGTTTAATCGCTAGGTTGTTACATGCTGCCGGCAGTGAAATCTTTAATACGTCTACGGATTTGATGTAAATGCACACTTTTTGTTTGGGGTAGTATGCACACAGAGAATAGAGCCAAGTACCAGAGACCTACAAGCAATACCGCATTTTCTTGTACAGTCAATTCATACAGTTTTTTTTTTGTTGTTCAAGAATTGATCGCAATCGAGTGTACTTGGGATATCAATGATATTATGTTAGCGGATCATAACAATACAAAAAATCGATGAGAGTGTGTTTAACTTTCAGTGCTTCATAGCGTTGTTTGTACAAAATGAGTATGAGTGTAAAACACAAAAACAATAGCTTCGATCGCAATTAGTATGTTGTTTCTTTGAGTCATTATCTCGTGTACTACCGCAAGTTCATATGATCTATGCTGTAAAACGAATGATCATCCACGAAGGGCACTTATTTGGTAATTTTACGAAAACTATTAAAATTTCCTCTAGAGTACCCCCTAGAGGAGTGAAATGTATGACCAAAAGCTATTTCCCCCTCAAGCATTTCTTCTATACACACCCACTTCCGATATACCCCACTTCTACCCTTCAAAATTAAAGAAAAATGTCCAAAATGCTTCATATCTCTGCTTAATTTTTGCTCAGAAGGTTCAAATGTTTGAGATGAGACCCATTACTTTTTCAGCCTTAACAATTTTCAAAAACCCATCCAACCCTGATCCATATTTAAAAAAACTGAAAAAGTATCGGAAATAATTCATGTCTGTTCCGAATTGGACTTTTTTGGATACAAATGTATGAGCTTGTAGTATTATTTTCCACCTTCCAACATTTTTTCCGAACACAACACCCACATCCTACCTTTCTAGGGGTCTTAAAATAAAAAACGCAAAAAAATAAAAAAGTGTCGAAAATATTTAATATAAAAATAGTTCATAAATTAGACCCCCCCCCCCACTATGGTTATTAAATGTCCTATATTTTTGCCGCTATTAATTCTTCACCCCACATTTCTTCGGAAGACACTCACCCGCTTTCCTTCAACCTTCCGTGGGAGTCCATATCCGCAGAAAAAGGGCATATAGCAGGTAGGTTCATTTTTTCAAAACAAATGTTGGTGTGAAATTATAATAAGAGGTCAGTGTTTCTTTTATAAAACTTTTCCACAGTTTTTTCATTTGTTGTGTTTTTTGTATTAGGACTCTCTGCAAAGAGATAGATCTCTATCTGGATGGAAGTGTTCCAAAGAAATGTTCATAGGTAAAAAATTATGTCAATGGCCTTTACATTCGGACCTTCTTGGAAGAAATATGAACGATTTTCGGCACTTTTTAATTTTTTTGAAGACCAGTCTTAAAGGGGTCAAATTTATGAGCTTCTACTATTATGAAATAGGTATTATCAGGTCTCTAATAAGTACACTTTCTAATTTATGTTATTTAACAAAATAATATTAATATCATTATTTGGAGTAATAAACCAAACGTTAAGTATATTGATAGAAGTGAAGTACCAAATATGCATACATTAAGACCTATTCGCATATGGGTCATCTCTTCAATACACTGAGCTGTATCCGTTAACAGAATTAAAAAAAAACAAAGTTAAATTCTTAGTTTATTTATAAAATGAGCAGGAACAAAAGAGCAGCGAGAGTTATCGGAAAAATTCCGGAAGTATTTTATTACTGAAGTTGTACTGAAGAAAACAAATGTTTTACTATCAACTGACAACTTTACATGTCACCGTTTCTTTAGGTATTAGGTTAGGTTAGGGTTACCCGGATGTCTCCTGAAGGAGGCTCTCATAGACCAGTTGTGGTCCTTAGTGGTACCGGTGGCGATCTAAGGAGCCTTTGGGGTTAATTAAGGCATGTAAAGACTTGCGTTGAATTCACAGATCTTAGGAAGGATTCTAGACACATTTTGGCTACATCTTTTAGTGACAGGAACGTCGAGAGCCTAGGTATTTTAGTATTGGTCTGAGTAGGGCGGGGCATGTGCAAAGTAGGTGCTCCAGTGCCTCCACCGTACCTGGTTCTTCAACTTTTTGCAATTTTTCATCCGCGGTGAGTATACCCACTAGTGTCCTTTAAACTCTGCGCGGACGAGCTAAGATGAAGAGAGTTCGTTCTTCGTATGGTTTATTGCAAGAACTATATATTCAAGATTCCACCTTGCGCATGTCCGCTCATTTTGTGAGCACGTGCATGTGACGTCAGAAGTGCAAGATAAAAGAGAGTCAAACTGACTGAAAAAAAAGTAGTAAAAAATTTTTAATAGGGGTATTCGATTTAAAAATCTCCTCATTTTCTTATAAAAGAAATAATTTTAAATCAGAAAACAACGCTTGTACAGAAAAAATATTAATATTTTTCATAACTATCTTTGTTAAAAATTTTATATCTTATTGGGGTGTTGACTTCCGTGTTGACCCCTTCACAAAAAATAGCTATGTTGCTCGATCTATTTTGAGAGCAGTTTGACTGTTTTTTTGTGTGTATTTCGTTTGTTTCCCAATCAGCCAATCAGATTAATTTGCTTAGTTTCGTTTGTTGTTTATGTGATATTTTTGTTTGGATGTATTTGCACTTATGACGTAGACCTGCTCAGTAGATTGCCATTTCTGCGCACTTAAGGCGTGATCTTCTTTATATTGTTCTTGGGTTTATTGCATGATTCTTAAAGTACTACTTAAATTTAAATGAAATGTAACAATCTCAATTGGGTGTCCGCAGAGATTGCGACAAGGAATTATATACTTCCGACCACATTCTATACAATTGTCGAACAGTTTGCAATATTCTTCAATCTGATAGAGAACTATTGGCTCTTTAAAAAGTATTCCTTTGAAAAATTAATATTTACTGTACAAGCTATGGTGCAATCGCATCCTTAATAATAAAAAAAAGACTTTTCAAAACTTACTTGAAATTCGTCCGGCAGATCCTCGATGGTGACATCATTGTCTAGATGTTCACTGAGTATCTCATCGACACGCGTGAGCCATGCCTCAAATTGCACGATGCACTTTTCGGATTGTTCAGCTTCGCTTACTTCCTTCTCAAGTATTTCCGTGCGTTGCTTGGCATTCTGTTGCAGCTGCGTCCAACGTTCGATAATCGTATCGACTTCCTTGCGTATTGAATCAGACATAAATTCATGTTCAATTAGCTCGTTGCCAATTTCCTGAATTTTCTCAAGCCATTCATCCGAGTGACTGCGTAGAACGTTCTCCAAGTCCTGTAAAAAGAAGTAGGAAAAGCCTTAGATATACTACTTAGTCTTACTCTCTCGTATCTACACTTACATCCAGTTCCTCGATGATTTCTTCCGCGTCTGCATTCTCCGGTGTACTGCGTATCTTCTTCTCCAAGCGATCCAAGTAGCCCGACTCGGAAACGATAAATTTCTTAAATTCACCTAACTGCGTTGAGATATGCTCCAGCAGCGCTGTACTTGTGTAGACTTGCGCCGTAACTTTTGTCCAGCGTGCATTAAGATGGGTAAATTTCTTGCCTAACTGTGAGTACTTCGTATCCTCCTCCGCCGACAAGCTGAATTCATGCATTTGCAGCATAATTTCGCCACCCATTTCGTTTAGTTCTCGAAAGTTTACCGTTTCGCGCTCGCACGTTTCCTTCAGCGTCTGAAATTTGGATTTGATTTGAAAAAGTTCATTAGAATTGCGGATCTCAGATATTTCATTCTTTGGCGTATTCGCTTCGAGTTTATTCAGCCACACTTCCGTTTGCTGCACTCGTTCGCAGATGCCATCTGTCTTAGCAAGTAAGTCGGCGCGTTTGGAGTGATACTGCTTGTGCAGGCTCTGGACACGTGCAAAGTACTCGTTTAAGTCCCTTATTTGAGCGAGTAAGTTTTCGCGATACGGTGTTTCCGCATCTTTGGCAATAATTTCGCTAAAGTTACGCGCGCTTATAACATCAATTTCAATCTTACGCAGTTCCATGCTGTAACGATTACCAGCACAAGATTTTCCGTCTGCTTCACCCTTCTCCACCATAGGTTGCTCTTCGTTTTTAAGCGTTGTCTCCAGCTTGCGCAACACAGCTAAAATAGCTTCATATTCTGCTGAAAAATGGTTGAGGTTCTCAATCGCAGTTGTCTGTTTTATCACCCGTTCGTTTAGCTGTTCAGGAATTTTTGCCCAAAGCTCCGAAAATTCCGTGCTCAGTGCATCTGGTCTACGCTTTTGAATGTAGTCATACTCACTTTTTAGCGTTTCCAGTTCTGCGGCCAATTCGTTGAGCTGTCGCTGTTGCTGCTTCATGGCATCTAAGTCCGAGATAAGTACCTGTGCAGCGTTCATCTTCTCGACGAACTGCTGCAGAAGCTGCAGTCGCTGGTTGACATCGTCAAGGCCACCTTTTTCCTGAACCAACGTGATGATGGCCCGCTTCATGTCATTCCAACTTTCATGAAAAATGTTAAAGTCCTGCTTCCACTCCACAAGATCTGGGCTAAGCGTGACTGTAGCTTTTTGTGCTGCAGCAATTTCTGTTGACAATGACTCCATGTCACTCAGACGTTGCTCCAAGTCCGCTTTGCTGGCCGTGTTTGCGTGCTGCTTGTACCAATCCCGCGAATCGGCTAGCACTAGCTTGAATCCAGTGAGGCTGTTGTAGAACTTCTCCTTTGCAAGAATATGCTGCATTTCACGCTGTTGCGCTACAACACGTTTTCTTTGCTCCACAAAACGTTCTTCTATCTGAGAAATGTGTTGCTTTTCCATAATGAAGTTCTTCTCTGGTGCTTCCTGCTTACAAATAGTTAATAGTTCCTTCAACTCGTTGGCCATTGAAGCTCGACTTCCTAGTTCTCTCTCAAGTGCCTGCAGTATATCACTCTGATTGCGTAAACTGTGGCGTTGCAGCGTATGCATACGATCTTCACAATCATCTAGAAAATTGAAACTGTCCATAATGCGGCCCTCTAGCAAATAGAAATTGTCAGTGTTGCGCAGTTTACGTTTTTTATTTGCTTGCGGAGAGTCTTCGTCCACCGATTGTTCTTCGCAGACAACTTCATCTGTGTCATCCTCGCCGAACTTGATGATCATCTGAAAGTCAACCCAACCATCAGGTCGGATGACACGACTATCATCGTAGGAAGCTCGATCACGTCCGAATTTGAAACCTTTGTCCTCGATGCGCACCGTCTGCACTTCAACGATCTGTTTCAAAGCATCTAGCCGATCTTCAAAACTCTCCAACTGCTCTAGAACACGTTCGCCGCGATCATCGCCGTCGAGAATGGATGACGCCACCATTTGGCGTAGATCGGTTAGGTAACGTTCGAGCTCAAGCAGATCCTTAGCACAGTAGTTTAAGTCGTTCATGCGTTTTGTTATGCCACCCAAGTCGACAACGTCTTTACTCTCCATGGTCTTTAAATCTCGTTCCCGTGTGTCTAGCCAACGGTAGATACATTTATACTGTTGCAATTTCTCTGCACGCAGCTCACTCCACTTAACAACGTGCGACCAACGTTCGCCTAACGCTGAAAGCTTGTCTTCGAGATCGCTAAAATTACCTGATTCATCATTTACTATCACAACCATGTTGCTTAAGCTATCCACCAATGACTGCTGATCGCTAAGATCATCCTTAAGTTGTCTAGATTCTGCGATCTGCTGCTGCACATCTGACATGCAGGGTCCTATGCTGACCATATGAGATATGCGATCCTCGACACTGGTGAGGAATAGCCGCAATTTTTCCAGCTGCTGTGTCTGAAACTCCGCCAGCCGCAACAGAATTCTTGTCTGTACGTCCAGAGCACGTAAACGCAATGTTTCCCAACGTTCGTTTAGCAACCCCATCTGCTGATGTATCTCATTCTGATCCTCAACAGAGAGTCCAGAACTCTTTTGCGATTCATTGATGAGATTTGAACCTTCCTCCAGGGCCTCGCCCACAAACTGCTGATGCTCGGTAAGCTTGAGCATGAAGTGTTCGTTGTCGTGAAACTGCATTTTGGCGCTCAAGAAATCCTTTGGTTCGGGCAAGTTGCGTGACAATATTTGTTCATCCTCAAGCAGCAGAGTGAGAACTGCTTCCAAGGCTGCCTGATAAGTGCTGATCTCTACAGAGACATTGGTAACCGATGATATGGGCCGTGACTTGTTATGCATATTCAGGTAATCCAAAGTCTTGTAGTCCATAATATTGCGCATTGAGTCGGAGTTAGAAAATTTTGACTTAATTGTGGCTGGATCGGATATGCTTACTGGCGTGCTGGACATATCTGAGAAAGCTTCCTCGGCACTATCCAACGGCACCTCATCCAAATCAGTGATGTCCCTTGTGCTGGGCGGCCTAACTTCTTGAGCACATTCATCAAACGCTAAAACCTCACCCGTACTGTCGCAACGTTCGAGTGACCTTCTTGATTCCATGGCATGGTACAAGCACATAACATACATTTGTATCGATTTGTTGTCGGGTTTGTGCGTGTGAACATCTTCCGGATCCAACAACTTCTCTATGCGGAAGTATTTGTGTGCCAAATCAAAGGCAGTCCTTAGACGTGCCAATGGATGCTTTGTCAGAGCTGCACTTAGGTCAATATCGTCTAGGTGAGCATTGAGTATCATGAGAAAAGCACGACCATCCGCCCAGCTAGTGGAGAAATCACTGAGCGTCAGTCCACATGGTTCGGTGAATTGACGCGCCCAGGCTAGCAATGATTTCTCAACTCCATTACTTGCATGACTCTTGACTAGATTCTGTCCATTGAATTCGAGAGCGATAAGCCAAATAAGGCCAAGCGTCAATTTCGGATTTCCACCTACTATATCATCACTGGAGATGTTTACCAACTTGACGCCATGCTCTTGAATAACATGTATTACTTTGTTGAGATTGTTGATGTGATGCACGCGCATTCGTCCTTTTTCAGGTTTCTAAGGATAAGAAAATGGTGTCACCACAAAGTGACAAAGGATGCTTTTAATATTTTGCAGTGATTATGTTGGAATATCAAATGAAATAGAAATAAAATAATGTTGTATAGGAGATAAGAAGAGATATTGGGAAAATTGTTCGAGCGACCTATAAGTTAAAAAGCTGACAACGAATAATGTAAAGAAAATATCAGCATTAAAGCTAAAGTTTTCTGTAAAATTATTTGTTTTTACTCTTTTTAATGCTGCAACGAATAGAGAAAATAACTTGGGTATCTTAAATTAGCATCATTTAATAGCAACTGAAAATAGTCCAAAGAAAACCAACCAAAAAATCAACCAAATGTAAAACGACCAAAAAACGTAAGGACAAAATTACCCAAAAAATTAAAACACGAAAAATGTAAAAAAAAAAAATTAAAACGAAATTTCATCAGAAAAAAACATGACGAAAAATTTAAAAAATTTTGTTCTGTTATACATAAAAAATTGTCATTCATTGAAAAATTGGTCATTCATTGAAAAAACTTGTGCCGTTATATTTATGAAGTTTTTATTTCTCAAAAGCTACCGTTGAATTGTTATTTACTAAAATGAATATGAATGAAACATCTGGACGAGGAAACATTTCTTTAGTCATATTCCATTGGAGTGAATCGGTCAGGCAGCTTGTTTAAAAAATTTAAAATATTTAAGAAGTGTTATAATAACTTTTATAAATAGAAGCAATGTTTTTTATTAAATGTTATAACCAAAAATACGCACTACAAAAAAAATTAATTTCACTCACAAAAGTTAGTAGATTTTTCATTTGAAAAGTGGCCTTAAAACAAAAAAATTAAATTTCGCACTTTTTTTGGACGTTTGAGTTTGTTTTTAAAAATTTTGTATTGAGCAATTTCGAGATGATTTTCCAGGGCTATTATTCTTTGGGGTATTTATTTTTGCTCGATTTTTACTACCATTATAGAAAACATCAGAATATGTTATAAGAAATTTAAATTACGTAGGATGTTTTTGGGTCATAGTTAATTTTTGACCCATTTACAAAAACTTTTTTAAATATATTGCCAAATCATATCATCTCTTTATATCAGTTACCGAAAATAACATTTATTCCCGAAATTTCTATTCAAAAAGTCAAATGGAATGATTAAGTCTATTCGAAATTTGAATATAGTAATGTGATGCTTGTTAGCTAAGGAATAATAAACTTTGAAAAAGGCAATAAATATTCGTTATTTTTTGACCAATTTTATTTCGATCAAAAATAAAAGTTAAAATTTGACTTTTATTTTTTTGATCAAATGTAAAAGTTAAAATTTTTTTAAAAATTTACTTTATATCAGTTACCGAAAATTACAGTTATCTTCGAAAATTCTATTCAAAAAGTCAAATGGAAAGAGTAAGTCTATTCGATATTTGAGATTTTTTAAAAGTCAATAAATAATCGTTATTTTTTGACCAATTTTATTTCGATCAAATATAAAAGTTAAAATTTGACTTTTATTGTTTGATCAATAATAAAAGTAGAATTTTAACTTTTATTATTTATTATATTTATTTTTTGATTAAAAATAAATGTAAAATTTTAACTTTTATCATTGATCGAAAAAATAAAAGTCAAATTTTAACTGTTATTTTTGGTCGAAAGAATAAAAGTCAAGTTTTAACAGTTATATTTGATCGAGAAAATAAAATTCTTTGACCGATTTTATTTCGTTCATATTTATAATATTATTTTTGATCAAAAAAATAAAAGTCAAATTTTAACTTTTATTTTTTATTATGTTTATTTTTTGATCAAAAATAAAAGTAAAATTATAACTTTTATTTTTGATCAAAAATATATAAGTCAAATTTTAACTTTTATTTTTCATCAAAAAAATAAAAGTAAAATTCAAAAAAATCATAACCGTAATCCCGTCCCTGCTTTATATAAATTAAAAAATTATGAAATACTGGAATAAAATGATTACCAAACACTTTTAAGTTAAATAATACAATTTTTAGAAGCTTTACATGATATTTTACAAAGAACCGGTAAATCATCTACATTTTATGTTAAAAGTACTGGAATAACAGATGAAAGTTCTCCAATATTAATTGAAACAATTTATAAACTCTGCTAACATCAATATTAAATAAAAATTCAGTATTATCCCAACAAGATAATCTATTCAAAATATATAAGTACAAAAATAACTGGGATAATAGTTTAACAAGTATTGAAAAATAATTTTAGCAGCTTGAGAAGCACTAATAAACTAATAATTTAAATATTATGGATATGCTTTTAATTAGCGAAAAAATAAATATGAAAAGAATTTTAGAGAAAATGTATAAGTAATTTGAGAAACACTGGAATATATGTTTGGTATCTAATAGAAATGGCTTTAAAAGGCATTCAGGTGCTTGCGCACGAAAAATTAAAAGAGACAAGTTCTTTAACAAAATAATGTAAAAAGAGATAGCATCACTGACGGAAATAGAGAACTTAATTTGGAGAAAAAAGTTTGGCGTAATTTTTGACGGAGTAACAGGATGCACAAAAATGACAAAAATTGGCAAAAACGTCAAAAATCGATGTTTCCAAAAATTCATATCTCAAACGTTTCTTAACCGAATGGAAATGAAATAGCTGGTAATAAATACATTTAAAAAGTAGTTATTATACAAAATTTAAGGAGCACTATCAACGAGGACTTTCGGCGGCTTGACTGACTGCATTTAAAGATGAACAAATACTACTGAAAAGATTTTTCAGTGCTTCTTAAGTTGTTACTACAGTGCTCTTTAGACTATTTGAATTGCTTTGCCCGTATTCAAAGTGAAATAAGTCCAAGGAATTATATTTAAATTGTCTGAAGCACTGAAAAAACTATTTTACATTGAAATTAAGAAGAACTAGTGTTATACTTTGGAAATTATTGAATCAATAATTAAACACTACACAAAAACATTGGGCGTTAGTTATAAATATTTTAAAGTTACTCTTAAATTAGTGTGAGCTTTTTTGTCATTATTTCTATAGAATTTGTTGTTAAAAAGCTTAAACTAAATTAAGAGTGGACTTTAAAATGTTTATTACTAAGGCCCATTGACTTTAAAGCTGGATCAGAAAAAAATCCATTCAAATGCTCTAAAAAACACTGTAGTAACGATTAACCAAGCATTGAAAATTAATTAATAAATGTTTTGTTAAAAATTAAGATACAATTTTGAAATAACCGACACATTCACCTTAACATATTGAAAACATTCCAGTTACAGTTTAAAAAGTAAAAAAATCCTATCGTTAATAGTCTAATAACAGGCGCACAGAGATGCACGGGCAAAATTCGGCGGCCAAAAAAAGTTTTTCACATTTCACTGTTTCAAAAATCTAATGATGCAGTCTTGTTAAAAATACTTTAGTTAAGGAACATGTCAATTTTCAGGTTCATAGATCAATGGGAACGTATTGAACGGCGTAAAAACTAAAAGGTCCATTCTCATTTTTTTAAGAATTTGAATTTTTTTCATATTTTGTTGAAGTTTGAAAACGTGTAACTTTTTAACGGTAAAACATTTTTATAAAAATTTTTTTTAGTTAAGGTCAGTAAAATGTCTTATAAAAAATTACAAATTTTATTACAATTTATGTTGTATAGTATATTTTTCAGATATTTTTTTAAAAGTCTATTTTTTAAACAAATTTGTAGAAACTTATGCAACTATTTATAAGCTATAAAGCTTTGTTATATTTTTTAGAAAGTTTAAAATATTTCAAAACTTTTTCCCATATACTATTACCGCCATTCGCCACCGGAGAGCACTTTTTTACAAAATAAGGTAGGCACCTATTGAACTGAATTATTTTTTACGACACAGGCATAACCTGTGTATGTCGTTTGCTGAAGTGTTCAAATTTGCACGAAAACGTATTAATCATGCGTTTTTATTAAAATAATTAAACATAATCACACAGTTAATGAATGCAACCGCAGGTAACGCCATAGGTAGAAATCTTATTTGGTTAACAGGTAGAATCCTTTTTGCGCACATTTTTTAATATACATATAAAGCCGCGCATCTGATAGCAAATATATTTCCCACAAAAACTCTTAGGCCTTTTCCACACTTGGTCAACGCAACTCCAACTCAAGTTGCTAGCCTGTGTATTTATACCGGAACCTACAGATTAAGCAACTTGCACGCAACAAGTTCTCTACACGTTCTCAACCTGTTCAACGCAACACGGCTTTCCGCAATTTTCATCGGCGACGTGTTGCATCAGTTTGTTTGTTTTGTGAATTCAAGTATTTGTAGTGCAGTAGGCTTCATATTAATCAAGGTGAATAAGCTAATTAATTAGTTCCTAATAGAATCTAAAAGAAGAAGAAATAGTTTGCAAGATGAATGAGCAAGTGTTAAATATTAAATCAGTGGAAGAAGTCGAAAAACATGAGTTATTATATAATTACAATTATTATATGTTGCATGACTTTTGAAGCAAGTCTGAAAGCATTCGGTTTATAGTTGCATTGCTTTACAACTTTTTCGCTGTTGCGTTGAAGTTGTGTTGGGATTGCGTTGACCAAGTGTGGAAAAGGCCTTACGCGTAATCATAACAGCTATGGAAAGTGTAACTTACGATTTTGTTGCTAATTTGTATTTGGTAAACAAATTTAAAAATCATGTTATCGTCGCGGCTATCATTGGCGAAAATATTGTCAAACAAAATACTAAGGAAGCTGTATCAATAAAGGTTACAAATATTGTAGACAGCGTAAAAAAGCGCTTTAACTACTGCTCGAAATCGATGCCGAAATTTATGCTGGCAAACGAAAATTGGCTAAAAAAACTTTTGAATACGATTGGCAATTAGAAGAGGAAAGTGATTCTGATATCGAGAGGAAGACCTACGAAGCCTTTCACTGAGAGTTCTGTCCGCTCTCAAAGAAGAAAACTTCAGAAGATCTCGGAAACTTGTAAAGAGTTTGTTGAAAAAGCCTATCCGCAGCAATTGAACTCCGCACGAATTCACTTGCAATCTGAGATTGTTGAACGTGCATCCAAATCTAGTTCAAATCGCCTAAGAAGGGTATTAACTGCCTTTCTAACACCTCAAAAGAAATAAGGATTATAGGTTCTATAGGGAACATAGAACCCGAAAGTTTTCAAGGCAAAAACAAATGAGGACCTCTTTCGAATGCTTATGATATCATCTGATCCATTTATATCTAGTTTCAGAAATTCAAAGAAAATTGCACAAAGTCCCTTAAGTAAAGAAACAAGAGATTTAATTGTTCAGCCAACAATTTTTTGAAGAAAATTGATATCAAAAATCAATTTATAAGTACTTAGATAAATTATACTTTTTAATACATATACAATGTTAAAGCAATTCAATAAAACATTCTATACAAAAATAAAACCTTTATATGTACAAATATTTTACTTTTGAAACTTTAAAAAAAAACAGATTTAAAAAAAGGGAAAAGAAAATCGCAGAAATTATATCAAGTTCTCATACAAAAGGCAAGTACATATTTAATCGTTAAGGTACAAAAAACAAACAAAAATTGCTATATAAAGGGTGTTTTTTATAGAGTAATACAAGTTTAAATCATTATAAAACATAGTAATATTAATATCAAAGAAGCGGGCTTTATTGGATAGAAAATTTTATGACATTAATGTTTAAATATGATTTTGGTCATGTGGCTGCCATGGCTGGCGCGTAAAAGCGCAGTCTGGAACACCAATTTTCACAAATTTTTCGCAGCATTTGCGGCCGTATCTCGCCGATAACTCTTCGAATGTTGATTTCCAGGTGTTCAATTGTTTGTGGTTTATCGACGTAGACAAGTGACTTTACATAACCCCAAAGAAAATAATCCAATGGGATTAAAACACACGATCTTGGGGCCATTTCGTAAAATTATTTTTTCGTCTAAAGTTTCCTTGAGTAAATCAATTGTAGCGCCCGCTGTGTGGCATGCGGCTCCGTCCTGTTGGAACTACATATCAGCAAGATTAATGCCAGCTAATTGAGGTATGAAAAAACTTCGAATCATGTTCCTATACCGTTCACCATTGACAGTAACATTCTGACCATCATCGTTTTTGAAGACATATGGGCCAATGACTCCGCCAGCCCATAAAGCGCACCAAATAGTAATTTTCTGTAGATGTAATGGTGTTTTGATAAAAGCTTGTGGATTCTCCCCACTCCAAATACGACAGTTCTGTTTATTTACGTACCCATTCAACCAAAAATGGGCTTCATCGGAAAATAAAATTTTCCATGGAAATTAAAAATCAATATCAATATGTGCTTCAGCCCATTCGCTGAATTGGCGGCGCATACGATGGTCGTTTGGCTTTAATTCCTGCACAAGTTGAATCTTGAAAGGTTTTAAGCCAAGATCTTTACGTGAAATCTTCCATAAAGTGGAAGGACACAACCTCAGTTGCTGAGAACGGCGACGAATTGATTGATAAGGATCATCTTCAATGCTTTCCTGTACAGCGGCTACAGATTTTTCAGGGCGCACTGTTCGGCGTCTCACGGGATGCACATTATCAGTAATAGTAAATGTGGTTCTAAAACGATCTATTGTTCTTCGAATTAGCAGCTCTGAAGGACGATTATGTACGCCATAAAATGGACGAAGTGCACGATAAGTTTGACGAACAGAACCATTATTTGATTAAAAATTTCCACAATTTGCACGCGTTGCTCTGGTATAAGTCGATTTATAATGAAATGTCGAAGCAAACTGAACAAAAAGCAACTATCAGCTGTTAAATGAGTGGTCAAATAAAGCAGTGATGCCCACTCAAAGTTGTATAAAACTCTATAAAAAACACCCTTTATTTACCAGTCTACCTCCCATACAAAGTGGCGTTATCTATATGGTAAAAGCTTCATAAATGCCATAGTTTCTGAGATTTTTAAATGAAACTTTTTTCCTCTACAAAGTAAGAAACATATTAAAAATGATTCAAATCGGATATGAGCCCCGCCTATATAAACATTTTCAAAAAAATCAACTTCCCACCAAAAAAAAATAGCAAACGAAATATCAGGAACTATTTTGATACCTCATATTAAAGGGCTAAGTTTTTCGTTCATATGCCGAAAACTGCTTAAAAAATTCTCATTTGCTAAGAAGTTATAGATTTTTGACCGCCAAATGCCAAAAAACTCACTTTTTGCACCTCTGTGAGTCGACGTAAACTAAAGAAAATATAAAACACGTATTAAGAGCAGGTTTTCATCTAGACGACTAAAAACATGGTGATGTACTTGACATTTTTTCATAGAAGGAAGTAAATGAACACCATGAGTTGCTTGGCAGTAATTCATTGATTTTTAAAGAGTAGGATAATATTTTGTTGGTGCATAAAAGTGTAATGTTAAATACCAATACGCCCTCAAACGTCGGGTTAAAAAAAAGCTACCCAAACGGCCTACATCGCAGAGCACGTTCATTTCATCTGATATAAAAAATACACCACATTTTATAAATTATATATCTGTGGTCACAAGCCTTATGCGCTAAAGTTGAGTTAGGAAAAAATGAAGTTATTACCATGAATGGAATCACAACATGCGATTCTATATTCCAGCAAAATTTGATGAGTGTTGCTTAAAATATACGGATGCTGCAGCGAAAAAACCAAATAACTTAAGTCATTTTTAGCAATAATTGTTTTGCCATAACAGCTTAAATCGTAAATTTTTTGAATAAATTTCCCAACTCAATATTTTTATTTGGAAAAAACAGCTAATGTTCCAAAGTTTAGTTAAGTGGTTAGGGAAAAATACAATTTCTATTTTTTGTCTCCCTACTTTGAGTAAGGTCACTATTCCAAAAAAAAATCTGAACATCAAGCAATATCAAAAATCATATCTTTAATTTAGCTTTTTTCCCATATCCGTAAGTTAATAATAAGCTTGGCAAAGTCAATTTAGGTTTTTACTCCAAATTAATTTAGAACGAAAAATGAATTGAGGCATTGTCACAACTCGAGTTAAGCATAAGGATAGATTTCAGCATAATTAGTGCATTTTAAAGTTGAACCAAAGTTAGATGCAAACACCTAGAAATTTTAAATAATTTTTAGAGAAAACTTAAAAGTAAAACATTGATGCTTCCTTTACAAATAAATTTTGACTGCATTTTAATTAAGTTAGTTCAGAAAATTTTAATGAAAAAAACAAGCTCAGCCGAAAACAGTCGAAAGTGTTAACCGCAAGACAGCCATTAACTGAAGATTCGTAGATTAGTAAAGGAAAAAAAGTTACTTTTTTTAAATAGGTACATTATCGAAAATATATAAATTTTTTTTTGTTAGACGCAAAATTGTCGCAACAAATGGAAAATCGTGAAGCATTTCATTTCGATTCTGATGATTATATTAAAGATCCAGATTTTCGTTCAACATCTAATTTAGTATAACTTATTTCGCGATAAATTTATAACGAACGGTATTCGTTCGGGCTTAGTGCTTAAACCGGTTTATTTCGTTAGTTCAGGCGGTCTACATCCACAGTTAAGGAGCCAATAGACTACGCAAACTGTTTGCGCAAACACTACACAGACTTTGTTTGCGCTGACTTGATTTTTTTACTGTACAGACGGTTTGCGCAAACACAACTGAAAACCAAATTATTTAAAATTTTGCGCAGATATCTGCACAAGCTTAAAACAGCCAAATACACTATTCGACAGTTTGCGCTGACAGTCTGTGTAGTCTAGTTGGATCTTTAGGTGACATAACAAAATGATTCGCCAATTACATGTTTCATGAACCTTAAGCCGCGTTTCCACAATAAATTTTTCTGATGTTTGCATACAATTTTGAATGTGTAAACCTTGTTGTGCTTGCAATATGTTAAATTGCAAGTAATTTACAATAAAAGTTGGTAGGCTTCTATCTCTTCTTGTGCAAAAAAATTGACTGTGGAAACAAATTCTTAAATCATAAAAAAAAAGTGTTCGATCATGTACGTGTAATTTGGAATAAAGAGTTAACTCAAGTTAAGTGTCTTAGAACTGTTTTATAAGTTCAGGGCATAACAGACAAATTTGACTTAGGATAACTATTTTTGCCATTTTTCTCAAAACATAAAAGCTAAACTCGAAATAGGAAACGTAAACGATAATTTTTTTAAAAAGGAAAAACAACCTAAGTTGCGTTTTTGCCAATTCCGACCCTTTCCTATTGAGTACAATAGACGCAAATAAGAGGATATAAAAATTATGTAAATTTCCTACAATTAAACTTCAAACTGCTCTACAAACTGTTCTACATGAAAACTGACTTTAGCTGTTATGCCTTGTGACCACAGATATATTGGAGCTTCAACCTATAATATCAATAAATAGTAAAAAGTTACAAAAATGGCAGACATGTGAATTTTAGGCAGCGTTTTTTCACATTTTTCGCTTTTTAAACTGCTCTAAAAAAACAACCAGCCAATATTATCTCAATTAAGGTTAAAAATCTAATTAATTTTATCTTTTTTAATATGAAAAAAAAATAAATCCGAATCCATAGAGTAGTTCTTGAGATATCGTGGAGGTCAGTTGAAAAAACTTGATTTTTCAGAAAACGCGTTTTAAGATTTGGTTAACGATTTTTTCGAGTGCGTTTATGAAAATATAGGTTCCTTTCGTATGCCATAACTTTTCTATGCAATCGTTATCGGCCAAACCGCTTTGGGAACATATTCTACACATCATAAGCTATCGAGAAATTAAAAAAAATTATTGAGTTTTTGGGTCGAGTTTCATGAGAACTTAATATACATACAAATACAGATTTCAAGCAAACGCTGTATTTTACTTGGTTGCCACTATTTTCACAATCTTTCAAAATGTTAACTCCTCAATCAGCATCCTAAAATCCTTTTTGAAAGCAACTTGCATTAACAAGCTTTTACCATTATACTAAAATTGTTTGTCCTGTTTTGTGACTTCATATAAGCATACAAATTTCCTAAATAAAATTCACAAAAAGACTTAATTTGGCTATTTCAAGAAACTAACTTTCATCATTTTGTCTAATCCGAATTTATTTGTATAGCGATAAAAGAACTGACCAGAATAAAATTAACATAGAATAGAAAAGAAAAACTTACCAGCTGTGAGTTTGTTAACACGCTTAACAACGCCAACAGATGATGGCCATCTCTTAAGTCTAGAAATAAGTCATTTACTGGTGTGCACTGGGTGTTAATCAGATGTGAGTTAATCCATTTGGTAAAAGTTTTCTTCTGAATGTCCTGCCGTTCATCTGAAAGCAAAAAAATATACGAATAAAACAGCATATAAAAACAAAGAGTTGCAAACATGACAGGAATAATACAAGAAAAATATGTTTCAACCTTTCTCTAAATTAACTTGTTTCAAATGTATCAGAAACATGCTTAAGATGCCGAAGATTATACTAAGAAACAAAATAAAAATCAAACAAAAATATAAAAAGAAGCGCAACACTTAAGCAAATCTGGATAATAACAAAGACGATACTGAAAGAGTTGAGCGCAAAAATCATTGTACACCTGATTGAGTGTGGGAAACACTGATGAACACGCCAATCTTGAGTACGTCGATGCAGTGGAACGAACCAGCATGGTTGAGTTGCTCTAAGCTGCTAATAAAAACATTTGTAAAAGTGTTAAATATACAGAATCAATTAGCAAGAATCACAAGACAACAAAACAGCAACAACAACGATACAAAAGAAAACAATGAAAATAAACTCGCATCAAAAGCGTTGGAAGCAAAGAGCGGAAAAGCTAAGAACTTTAACCATAAAAAAACGTAGTGCACAAGGTGGTTGGCAAAGCTTTTGAGAAGCTCATAAAAAGAAAAAACAAAAAAGAGTTTTATTTCAATATTGGAAAAAGTTAAGTAAACTTGTCTAGTAATAGATATGTGAGAAAAAAGAGGTAGTAAAGTCAGTATTGAAAAAAAATGTTTTCCTGAACCCTTGAATTGTCATTGTAGTTCAAATGGGACCGCCCTTAAAATAATTCCTTACACCTTTCTGAGTGCAAACAAGTTAGGGGTAATCTTATTTAAGTCCATACTTTATCTAGATTTGATTAAATAATAGCCTTTTAGTAATCGAGCAAGGAATTTTTGAGGCTTTTCTCACTTCGGAAGTCCTTATCAAAATCTGATCCGGGTGATTAGGCAGGATCGGGTGACTGGAGCAGGATGAATATGAAAAAAATGTTATGTTTCAAGTCATTTTACTATTAAAATAATAATTTCTTGTAGTGTCTGTTACATGTGACATTACCTTTTTAGAGAGTGAACTATTTAACCATTTATAAAAATACACTTTTTCGATATATTTTAAGCTGTCGTCGTGGAGGAGGCCAAACGAATTTTTTCACTTAAACCTATTTAAGAAGATTAAATTTTCATTTCAGTTATGACTTGCAGAAATATGAGTATATATTTTAAAGGTATTTGTGTCAGCCTAACTTCCATTAAAGAAACTTTCCAAAAAAAAAAAACTCTGAAAAACTAGACCGAAAATTGCCATAAATTTGACTGAACATGCTCAGCATGCTAAAATCCTATTTAAGACATGCAGCAACATTTGTTTTTTAGAGCTTCCTTGAAATTGTCACACAAAAATATGCAAATGCTGGGCAAACTCAGAGGCGATCACAATAAAGTGTCAATTAGGGTTATTGGTCTGGTATTTTATTGTGAAGCAGAAGCAGACGCAAGCACACATTCATGCCCAAAACACACGAATGCAAACTTACACGGAGAGAAAAGAATCAAGCTTGAACCAATTCTATGCTTGAACCAATGAAGAAGGCGATTTGTTCTCACTCAAGCATAAGTTTCTCATTAAAAAAAAACATATAACATGTCCTAGTCAAGGTTGATATTTTCGGTACAATTGTACTTTTTTGGTACAATTTTATATTTTTCCTACTTTTCTACTACCAAAGCGTTTATGATACATTTTATTTCTCTCTATAATAAGCACAAAATGTAGAAGAAACTCTAAGTATGCAAACGATTTAAAAGAATTAAAAATTTATGTAGTTCTGAATATTGGTACTTTGTAAAATACATTGAAAATGATTTTAAAGAGTCCATTTTCTAAAGTTTATATAAAATTTCTTAAGAAATTCTTTCAATTTCTCATTCGACAGCAAATGTTAGAAGAGTATTTTATTTTCAAAGTTTATTAAAAACCAATTACAGAAACAGACTACAGATTGCAACAATTTATTTAATTTAATTTAAGCAAAATATTTTTTAAAATCTAGCGAACTAAATGCCACAATATTGATATCAGAAGTAATAATCAAATGAAAAAATTTCCAAAATTTGACTGAAAGTGAGGAATTGCTTGACTGAATGATTTTTCTATTAATTTCTTTCGTTACATTAAAATAGAAAGGCCCTGACTAACATTTAAAAAAGAAATTATCGACTGGATTGTGTCAGATTTCGTATTTTGGGTCAGATTTAAAAAAAAAATATTAAGGTGACGAAAGAAATTTGCAGGTTTGTAGAAGTTTTTGTTTTTCAATTATAGAAAGACCTCTAAACTTTATGTTTGTATGATTTTTTTATAGATTGTATTGATCTCATTTTATGAATATTATAAGATCTCTTGTGTTCTTTTTTGTGATTATAAAAAACTTTGTGATTAATTAAAAATAAATAAAAACCTTTGTATTTTTTTTTTATGAGGTTAAAAACACATTCACTTTAATTTAAAAAAAAAACTGGGAAGGAATTATCTTCGACTGGGTCAAAGTTTAGATAAGCCCACAGTGTATTCTTAGTTATGCATGTTTTTAAAGTTTGATGACGTCACTTCGTATAGATTACTGTTGCCAATTTTGCCAAATTCCAAACTCAAAGTGAATTTTAATATTCTTAGCATAAGTTTATAATTTTAATTAATTAAAATATTTTTTGCGGAATTTTTAGAGACTTAGATATTTACTTTGCCTAGGAGGTAGGCGTGGTTTTCATACTGTTTGTAATTTTGACAAATTTTAAATATACACCCAAAAAAAGCTTCGTACTATGTACAAAACAATTATTATATTCTACAAAGCTGTTTGTTCTTTTCAGCCTACGAACGACTTTGTAAATAATACAAATGTCCGTTTGTTCATTGTACAAAGAAATATTTGTATATTATACAAACGCATTCGTTTCATCTACAAAAAGCATACGAACGATGCTGCCACCGCTTTGTATATTATGAAACAATGTTCTTTCAGTTCACAAATTTATACATTATAAATTTTTACAAACTATGTACAAAACATTTGTACATTCCACGAATAGCCTCTGTTTGTATTTCTACAAAGATTTTATTCGTAATTTTATCCTAAATATTTTTTGGGTGTATTGTGCATATTTGAGACAATTTTGCTTATGTGCCAAATTTTAAGTCATTATATAAGTTTTTGTTAAAGTCACTTTGTATGGGAGGTTGTTGTGTTGTTTGTATAGATTTTAAAAATTTCCATCATATTTTGAATTTTTAGTGTAATTTTTAGATATTTTAAAGATTTAATAAAGTAACGTTGTATGAGAGCTAGGTGTTGTTTTTAACCGATTTTAACAAATTTGAAATATATGGTGAATATTTTACTTCAAAGCTTATGTGCATAATGCCAAGTAACTGCAGACATTTTTGTGGCGATTTTATATATTTTATTGTTTGATAAAATAGGCGTGGTTTTCATCCGATTTTGCTCGTTCTCAAACTTAATTTTTTTTTATATATAAGCACATTAGGGCGGGTCGATTTGTAGGGAGTGAAAAAATTCACCAATTTCCCTATGATTTCCGTATTCTATGGGTGATTCCATGAAAATTTGCTGAAGGAACCATACCTCTATCGTTAAAATCGAGTCCCCTACTTTTTGTTGGTAAATTTTTTCCCAAATTGACGTTCGTATGAAATATTACCTACACGTTCACATCCATAACTCAAAAACTATCGATCGGGTTTAATCGCCAGAAGAAGCGTTGGAAAGGTGAGCTCATTTTGATCAATTTACAAAAAAAATCTCCAACATTGGTCCAACGGTTCAAAAGTTACGGGCATTTTTGTCCAAATTTTGGACCATTTTTCCATTTTTTTCATGATTTTGTCCAAGAATATTACTTTCATGGCCATTTTTTTGGCTCAATCCATTATTTAATTCAATTTACAATTCAAAACGAAGAGTTTAAGCCCAAATTTATCGAATTCGGTTGATTAATTCATGCGATATTGCTAAAACAAAATAACACATAAAACCAACTTTTTGATTTTTTTTCCCTTTTTATTTTTTTCCACAAAAATCCAAATTAAGAGATAATAAATTATCTATCAACCTATTATCGAAAAAAAATATTCAATTTGAGTTTAGTAAAAGACAAAATCTTGGACAAAATCATGAAAAAAATGGAAAAATGCTCCAAAATTTGGACAAAAATGCCCGTAACTTTTGAACCGTTGGACCAATGTTGGAGATTTTTTTTGTAAATTGATCAAAATGAGCTCACCTTTCCAACGCGTCTACTGGCGATTAAACCCGATCGATAGTTTTTGAGTTATGGATGTGAACGTGTAGGTAATATTTCATACGAACGTCAATTTGGGAAAAAATCTATCAACAAAAAGTAGGGGACTCGATTTTAACGATAGAGGTATGGTTATTTTGGCGAATTTTCATGGAATAACCCATAGAATACGGAAATCATAGGGAAATTGTCAAAAAATAAATTGACCCGCCCTAAAGCACATATACCAAATTTGAATACGATAGCTTTAAAATTGTGGCTGTAATCGTGTCGACAGACTGACCTAGCGAAATCGGCTCAGGAGGTGATGCTGATCAAGAATATATATTTACTTTTCTATACCTGCCACACCTCCTTGTCAGCGTTACAAACGTAGTGACAAAGTTAACGCAGTATGTGTGGAGTAAACAAAATTTATTCTATACTTCTGTTTTTATTTAGTACAAGTTTTTCTAAATTTGTATACCAAAATGATAAAGTAATTTATCAACCCTGGTCTTAGTTAAAGAAAAAATTGCTCAGTCAAAAAAGAAAAAAAAAACAACACAAAACAATTCCTTAAGCATTCAGAATAAATTTTTCTTTTTTCTACTTTATTATTTTCTTGAGAAAAAAAATACTGATTTGCTTGATACAAGTATATCCTTATCTTATAATATGAAAAATGTTTGATCGAAGTAAAACGTTTTCTTAAAATAAGCACATTTGCTTTAACATAAGAAAAGTATTTACTAAGCAACAGAGGAATTTACTTTACTTATTTATTATTTGTTTCATCATTTTATCAATTATATCAATCTTATAATCTTGACTCAAGCAAAATTTGTTAGAAGTTCAAAATTATTATTTCTTCATGCATCTTAGTGTATAATTGGATTAAGAATGTATTGTCTCAATTCCAGTTTTGTTCCAGCTACTGGAATCAAGCAATCTCGTTTCAAAAAATCAGTAATTAAACTGAGTTCTAGATATATGTACTCAAAATAAGAAATATTTTATCATAATAACTTTTAAATGCTTGTCTCAACTAAATTTGAATTGATTTGACATATTCTGGAATCAAGCCAAATGATTTCTTAAGAAAATTATTTCTCTCCGTGTACGCAAAACTACGTGATGTTTTGGGTAGAATTCATTCAAAGATTACATACTTTAATACAATCTTTCATTCGTCCATTCATTCATTCATTCATCCATCCATGCAAGTAGTCAAGTGTTGACAACTTGAATCTACGCTAGGCGCCAAACAGCTCTTCAAAGCTAGTCAATGTCATATGATGATGACTGCGAGGATGATGGTGATGTAGATGCTGATGATGCAACCATGATGATGATGACTTGATGTAGTACGAGAAAGCAGCTTTGGCATGCTTTGCGGCAATTGTGCCTGTCTTTGTGCTACCAACCATGGTCGAAGCTGTGGCAACCTTGGTCTTGAATAGAATTTCCTCAATTCGGTCGGTTGCATCGTGTATTTGGGTGTGATAGAGAGACAGAGAGAAAGAGTGAGAGATAGTGGGACGTCAACTAAATATCATTGAAAATCAATTTCAATTTATTCGCTTGCCAACCGGCATATTAATTAAGAAGAATAATTGAATAAGATATTAAAAAATAATTGTTAGAAAAGCTCTTTAATGGAAATGAACAGAATACGCCGATAGATTTCATACAAAGTTGGATTTATGTTGGAGTGCAGGTGGACTTTAATATGCTTTTAATGACGATTTATTACTTAATAGATCTTTCTTACTATTTAGTGTAGTTAAACGACATTTGAACAGAATAAAGGACTCTATTGATATATTGATATAGTAACTAGTATGAAGAAGTTGTGGACAGCGTTGCCAGACGTCGTCTATCGCCGTAGTCATTTATGCGATTTTGGATCCATGTGATACACTTTTAAAAGTTTTTGTTGAAATTTACTGCAACAGGATAGCTACTATATTGTAGAATATGTAGGAATTTTACAAACCTTTATTTAATTGAACATTTTGTTTACTCTTGATATAAAGTAAAGTTCATCAAAAAGTGCTTTATTTTGATATTTTAGCTCGATTGCTAAATGTTATTTTCATCTACCACCTATGTAGTTATATTACAAAATAACTACTTTTCTAAAAGTAAAATTCTACAATTTTAATTTCGTTTTACTACAATTGTTGTAGATACTAAAAATTTCTATTGTTATTCTAGAATATTTAACATTTTTTTACTTTCTTATTAACCATTATATCTGTGGTCACAAGGAATAATGACTAAACTCAAAATATCGTAAAAAGCGATATGGAATTTACTTTATTGCCAATTTTTGGAAGTATGCAGATATCCATTTTTTGTCCAGAATTTATCATCACTTATGTATGCGTGGCGGCCGTAGCCTAGTGGGTAGAGTGCGGGGCCCCTAATCTAAGGAACCCCGGTAGCCCGGGTTCAATTCCAGCTCAGACAGAAAGTTTTTTCAATTGAATTAATTTTTCTGTTCGGTCGTCACCTCTCTGCAGACAATGGCAAACCTCAGAGAGTAAAAATTGCCATGTAAAGCTTCTTGAGAACATAAGCCGTTCGGAGTCGGCATTAAACACGTAGGTCCAGTTCTCGGTCACTTGTGATCAAACTTTTAAAAACACGCACAACACAATTGATCAAAAGAAGCTAGGTCAAAGTCCTTCTAAGGGCTGAAATGGCCAGTCTATTTATTTTTTTATTTTTTTTATGTATGCATGTATTTTGTTTGTAACGATTCATATAGTTAAAAAAAATGGGTCGTAGTTCGTGGAATAAAAATATCGTTTTTTACGATACTTTGAGTTTAGTCGTTATTCCTTGTGACCACAGATATGTTGAAACAAAATTGTATATATCTTAACCCTCTAACCGCTAAATTTTTAAGAGCGACAAATTAATAGAAAATATTTTTTTTTGTAAAAAACTAGAGCATAACGACAGTAAAAATATCTTCCGAAGTAAAATTAACTTTTTCGTTTTGTTGTTAGACAAAGAAAAAGAAAGGATGTATCCTTCACTTCTTCATTCATAACACACTAATTTGGATTTATTTACAGCCATAAAGTATGCAAAGTGATATTACAATATCGTACCTTCTCAACAACAATTGTTTCAAAACACAAACTTTTTTTTGGCCAATATTTTGGTCAACAATAAAAACAAAGAAATTACTGCACGAGAATATTGTGTCAACGAACTTACTGCTCACACGCGACTGGCCATATAAGCAAAACGGAGCTTTTGAGAACTTTTAAAGTTTTTAAGCAAAGAATGCCAAATTTTTGATGAAACTAATGGCAGTTGTTTTAGACAAAAACCAAATGCCCCTGAAGAGAAAATGAGATTTTAGTAATAGATGCCCTGAGGCACTCTTACCGGTAAGAGGGTTAAGCTTCAGAATTTTAACGAAATGTAAAAAAACTATGTTTTTATTTCTCTTTTATGCTAATTCTTAAATAAATGAACACTAGAAATAAAGAATGAAAATGAGGAATAACAGCTTTCATAAAAATTTCTGAAAATGGCCGACTAGAAATAAATTCGCGCGATCTCAACAAAGGACTTTATTCAAACATATGTTAAATCATATTAAACGTAAAACAATGGGTTGGTCACAGCTTAATCACTCAAGACTACTGATGGTAGAAGTTTCGCTCCTTCCGAAACAGTCTGTCTAGTCTGCTATGTAATTGACTCAAAACAGCGTTTTTTTCTGTTGTTTGCCTTCTTCTAAAACTTACTTGGTCTCAATAGCTTATAATTAAAATCATGTAAGCATTCAAAGAATAGATCACAATTAATTATAAAAAAAAGAAAAACTTCTTGCCGATGTGTATCCGAAGGATATATACTATTTATATTTAACCATTACAATCGCAATATTAAATAAACTTTAACTAAAACACGGCTTTTTACTAAACTTAATATGTAAATTTTTAAATAAAGTCAGATAATTTTTTGTTACACATTCTAGCAAATCTCCCCTAAAAAAAAAAAGAAAAATTAAATTAATTCTTCAAAACAAAATTTTTAGAAATGACATTTTAAAATAACACCGGGTATATCATCTACTTATTAAAAGTGCGTGAAGATAAATTCGTCAATGCGACGCTAACTTAGCGAAGACTCAAACCATTACTTTTGCTCCGCAAAAAGTTAAATTCGTACTTTTCGCAAAGTACGAATTTAACTTTTGGGAGAAAATTAAATTCGTTCTTTTTGCAAAGTACGAATTTCACTTTTAGGAGGAAATTATATTCCTTATATTTGCAAAGTGTGAGTGTAACTTTTGATTCTTAGCTTTTGCCAAGAATTTTAAAATAATATTATTGCAAAGAAAGAATTTAACTCTTGATATGAATTTAAGTCATGGCATCAACTTATTATGAACAAATCCTTTTATCAAATATATGAACGATATGTATTGTATAGTATTAGATAGTTAATAAAACAACCTTTCTAACGATATATGGCTTATAAGTGTACAATTAAGACTTTTGTCATAAACATTTTTTAAAAGTAGTGAATGTTAGGTCCAAAGTACTAAGATTTCATGCAAAATTTCTCAAAATCTGTCTAGACAATGTTTTTGTTATGCATATCATTTTACAGGTAATTAAAGCACCTTTCCAACGATATATAGCCTATAAGTGCACAATGAAGACTTTTGTCATAAACATTTTTTAAAAATAGTGAATGTTAATGTTCATAATAAGTTGATGCCATGACTTAAATTCATATCAAGAGTTAAATTCTTTCTTTGAAATAATATTATTTTAAAATTCTTGGCAAAAGCTAAGAATCAAAAGTTACACTCACACTTTGCAAATATAAGGAATATAATTTCCTCCTAAAAGTGAAATTCGTACTTTGTAAAAAGAACGAATTTAATTTCCTACCAAAAGTTAAATTCGTACTTTGCGAAAAGTACGAATTTAACTTTTTGCGGAGCAAAAGTAATGGTTTGAGTCTTCGCTAAGTTAGCGTCGCATTGACGAATTTATCTTCACGCACTTCTTATTAAACGGTTGAATATCTTAAACTAAATTTTAAACTTTTTTAAAATTTAAGACAACACCAAAAAAGATTACTTTTTAATCCAAGTAAGAGTTTAAAATTTTCAATCCAAAAAAGATTAGAATTCAATACGCAAAAAGTTAAAAAGAAGCAATATAAATATCAACTTAAGAATACAAATTTTCTGACCAGCTCATGATTTTAACACACGTTCTCTGCTGTGCTGTTCCAGCACCTTAACAATAAAATAATAAGTTACGCTTATTTTGCATCATAGCAAGTAAGCTTGCAGTAAGTAGGCCAGCGAGCAGAAACATGGGTTCGAGACCCAGCTAAGTTAAAGTGAAATAAAAAAATATTCTGACCAGTTCGTCATTTGAACACACGTCCTCCGATGTGCTGGTACCTTATCCACTCGTCCAACTCAGTTGCTAACATAGTTTCGCTTATTTTGCATCATAACGAATGCTAGTAAGTTCTTTTCAGGAACGTTGTTTTGAGACCCAGCTAAATTAAACTAATGTTTGGATTAAAAAATAACAATTTTTTGGATTAAAAATTCTTTTAAACCAAAGTTTGGATTAAAGTGTAGTCCAAAATTTTTAACAGTGTCATATTTGTTAATAGTCAATAAATATTGTTAGTCAGACGCCAACTCAATACATTTACCGCCTAATTTTGTATATCGAAAACACAAAAAATCGTTGGTTTGCGTTTTTGATATCTATCTATATCTATATCTTCTATACTATTATATAAAATTGAAGTAAAAATTTAAAGTTACGACTTTACTCCAAAAGTACTGGGCCGATTTTTATGAAAAATTTTTAAAATATCATATTTGTGCCACAGATTTATTTAGGGGTTATTTTTCTTTCGAAACTTTAATAATAAATATATTTTATTTAGGTATTAAGTTTTTTAAGAAATCACCCCAGCTGCCACGCATTGCTTATTCGTTGGCTTTGACGCGTTTGTGTTGCGAGAGTTTCAATAAACTCCATGTTGCTCTCCATTTTGCTCTTTCTCTTCGTGCTCAGCTATCACAGCGCAACAAAAAAAAAAAAAAAAAACTAATGAGCCTCGAGCAAGGCAAAAATGAGATGCATATAAATCCAGTGTTGCCAACAATATCAAGGCAAAAAGCACCAACTTGAAAAACAAAACGCGTAATTTTTTGAAAAAAACACTAAAAAAATGTATTGTTATATACTTATTTTACACAGAGGAAACTTATCCATTTTGTTTCTAAACAAAATGATCAAAACAGACAGGAAGCGAATGGATACCAAAATTGTTTAATGTTTTTAATTAATTAAAGAATATATTTCTACTTCATCACAATCAGAATCATAATAATCTTCTGACTAATGTTTATATTCTATATAAAAATCCGATTTTTACAAAGAGTTTCTCGGGTAATTAAAAAGAATCACAACAGCTATTTTTTAATAACAACCCATTTTTAACGCGTAATGAATTAAAAAAATTAAGTTACAGTCTATTTTTTACTTTTGTTTTGAAACGATTCATAGTACTAAAAGCTCTTTCAACTTCTGCACTTGAATTAGGCAAGTTAAAAGACGAATGCAAATATCAGCTAAAAGTTGATAAGGGTTTTTTTTTCAAGTGTATCTCTGAATTGACTCACTTTCTTCCATAATTTTTCGGTTCTATCATCGAAAACTTTTTCATATTAATTAATAATTTCAGGGCTGCAAAATTTTTTTTAACTAACAATCAAAAGGCACTAAAAGCACTAATTTCAAACTGAAAACGCACTGCTTTTGGAGCTTTTTCACTTAGTGCATAAAAAAAAAACGCGTATTGCAACATCGAAAAGCACTTGATCTAGTGCTAAAAGCACTGACTTGGCAACACTGTATAAATCAGTGGTCCCCATTTCATAGTTCGCGAATTCCAGTTCGCATCAATGATATGATTTTGTGGGAATTCGCCCTTTTTATGGGATTTTTAAACCATAAAAAGGCGAGAGGGCGTTTAAGCTTTGTGGCGGGATTTTTTATTGTGTCCAAATTTTGAAAGATTGAAATCCTTTTGAAGATTTTTTTGGATTTCACCTGTAATCTCGAATAATTGTCGATTGAATTTTTTGTTTCGTTAAGTTTTCCTTGTTATTAATTAAAAAAATTCTCAATATTGATGAATTAAATTGATTTGATTCCAGATTTTTACCCCATTTTGAATTCAAACTTTATTTAGCTTCATTCATAACTCAGCTTTTACAAATAAAGTTCTATTATACGTGTACTAAGGTGCCCTACAAAAAAAATTTCCATTTGTTCCTTCCTAAAAATGAATCATGGTCTATTTTATGATATTTTCAAAATATTTTGGATTTTACGATAACCGTCACTGACCAAAAAATTTTTGAAAAAACCTAAAAACAACATGTTTTTCGTAAATGTATTGACTGGTGTATCAGTTGTAAAAAAAAGGGGTGTCAGTAAATAAAGGCCGGAAAGTACTCCTCATATATTCCCATATTTTTTATATTTTTTTTTTATTTGATTTCCATACAAAGACTTTGAAAATTTAAATAACAATAATAATTTTATTTTGAAATTAATATTTTAGTTTTCATATGTAACAATTTAAGCAATTCTGACCAGAAAACAATGCAAGCACTCAAAACCTTTCCAACAAAACTTTGAAAATAAGGATCGCATTACAAATAAAGAAGTAAATTGAATTTTATGGAAAAAACTTTGTATTTTTTGTATTTGAGTTATATATATTGTTGACAAATAAGATTAAATCTTTTGAATGCCACATAGATGATGGAAATAACAACTTTAAAAAAAAAATTTTTAAAAATTTACAAAAAACAGCAGAATCTTTAATCCCATTGCAAAAATTTTAAGTTGTTTGATGCAGATTGGAAAAGCTTTTTCTGGCCTTTAAATTCTGACTGTTTATTTTTTTTTTTACAACTATGTATTACAGCAGCCAATACATTTACGAAAAACATAATTTTCGTAGGTTTTTGCAAAAAATTTTAACTCACTATCGGCATCCAAAATATTTTGGAAATAATTTTAAAATAGATCAAGGTTCATTTTTAGAGGGGTATAAATGGAACTTTTTTCTCCCCATACAAGTCGAGGCACCTCAATATATACGTTGTAGTGCTTATGCCATACATTGCAATAATCATAACTGTAAAGAAACAAAACTGATTTGTTTTCCTTATTTTGACATTAAAATTGGAGGGATTCTTACGGGATTTAAGAGTATTTTGGAAGAGATACAGTGAGCAAAAAAGGGATTTTTACATATGGATTTGGGATTTTTAGCAAAATGAAAATCCCATCACTGGTTCGAATTCGAACATTACACCGACACGATCACACGTAAGAAGTTCTGTTATTCAGTTGGCGCTGAGACTTCAAACCACTTCACGACACTTGTTCAGCTTTGCCACTGTACAAAATTAAATCGGAATACGAATACAATTTTTTATTTGCAGGACATTTTAAAGGACTGCCATAATGCTTGGTTTGCCAACGCATAGTGGCACATTGGAATATAAATTTTTTTAAGGAACTATAGAAATATGGATCCTCAATATTCGTTTGTGGAAAATGAATAACGTAATGCATTAGTTCTTAAACTAGAGAAAAAATACCTTGAAAAATTTATTCAGGACTCATTGGAATGTAAAAGTTCACAAATTGATACAAATTAAAAAAGGGTTCCCATTTTTGTTTCTTTATAATAATAAAATACTAAAAATAGTTTCTTTATAATAATAATACAATTCTTGCTTAATACCTGCACAACAATTTGTGTCAGTGCAGAGAGTGAGAGAGCTACTAGCATAAGCACAAAATCCGAAAATTGTAATAGTATGTGTTTGGGGACCACTGATACAAATGCAGAGCGCGCTAAAAAACAAAACAAAACAAAAGACAAGAAATAGCTACTATTTTTTTATTCATTTGATATGTATTGTCTTAACCCAATAAGGACGATGATGCCATATGGCATCACTAAGTTGGATGGCGTAAAACTAACCGTGCCACATAAAAATTAGGCAAAATAAAAATTAGGTAAAAATAAGTACATGTGTGAAAAAATTGTCCCGTCTTTAAGGAGTTAAGGAGATTGGTAAAAAAACGTCCGTGGCGAAGCTGCGGAAAACATTGCCTGCTAGTACAAAATAAAGCAGTTAGTCAATGGAACCAAACTGTTTTCTCAATGTATTTTAGCTGCTTTATATTGCCAGATGCTTTGCATTGAATGCAATTTGGTTTTTATTGCCTACCTTTAGGCTGCGTTATTTAAATTGTACTCAATTGCAAGCAAGTGTCTAAAATAAGAGAAGAAATATGTGAAACATTAAACATTATGAATGTCATAAAAGTTTTTTTATTGTAAACCCATTGCTTAATTTTTCCACTGTTTAGCAATTCATTGACAATTTATGAAGCTGTTTATGAAAATATTTCTCTAACTTCTGTGTAAGTTGGCACTTTGTTTGGACGTTTGGCTGACGTAGTAATTGTTACGCTTGTGTTGCAATTTGTTAGAATTGTTTATAAATGCAAGCAGACAGCAACAATGTGCTGTAATTGCTGTTTTTGCTATCACACATTTTTTCGTTATTTCTAGTATTTTTCATCGATTCAATAATCCTTTGTATAATTGTTTCATTCTATTATTCTATTATATGTATGTTTTGCTAATTATTCTGTAACTTAATTGTTCAAAGAGAACAGAGTGAATAAAAAACATGCAAAATTAACACACAAAATAAACATATTTTTATTTTTTTACTACACAACTTACTCGTAATACTTTTGTGTTTGTATTTGTATTTATAAGATAAATTGTGTTGACATTTAAGATAATTTTTTTTAATGCCGCATGAATGGGGGAGATAGCAACAGACATTGTTCAAATTTAACATTAAATAAATTAAATTAATAAATACGAATTCTATTAAAAATCAAAAGAGAAATCTATGAGAATATGATCAGTCTTAAATGAATCTTTAATATTAAATTATATAAAAAAATAACAATAAAAAGAGATTATACATGATCTGTGAAATGATTTTAGTGAAAGAGGATAGGCAAGAGTTAAGAAAAAGTATTCAAAAATTTAATACTGAAATTGCTTAATATTTGAAACACTTTTGAGATTGTGAGGCAGTTAATTCTATAGTCTTATCGCGCTAAGGAAAAACAGTCTACTGAAGTTTTTAAAATTGTTCTTTGGAATAACGAGGTTTATGCTTCTGCTCAATTGACAGAATTGTACCTTTTAAGAACGATAATTAAAACAATGCGAGTGGTTCTATGAAAAATATTTTTCTATTAAAAAATTAAAAAAAAAACATAATGTTGCAGAGCTTCGAGCTCTGAACCTCAAAACTAATACGAAATTCGATCGTCATTTTTCGATTACTCTCTTTGCCAATTTTCAACATTTACAAAAATGACAGACTTCGATCAATAACTTATGGTAGAGAATTCAAAGAAAATATACGTGTAACCCCAGCAAAATTTTTGACGCAAATGTTACATGCATTCTTAGGGTCACTGCTTCCAGAAGACATTCTATAGATCAAACTGTGCTTGTTCTTAGCCTTATAAATAAATTCTTTCAAGAGGCATTCTTGTAACCTACTTCTGGAAGACATTAAAATGGCATTTAAATTCAATTAAAGTAAAAAAAATTATCTATAATTATAATATATGTTTTAGATATTTTCCGTGGGATTTTTTAAACCCCCAATTAAAGCCGATCACTTACTACTTCCAACACTAAAATGATTTGAAAACCGGGAAAAAGGATATTTTACGTGGAATTTTTTAAAACCCCCAACAAAACCCAAACACTTCTCATTTCCAACACCAAAATCGCGAGAATGTCGGGAAAAGGGATATTTTGGGGAAAAGGGATATTTTTATAAGGATTTTTTTAACTTCTAAGCCACACAAAACCATTCCATGCCATGAAATGCCTTCTTAAAGCTCTTCTGGAAAACACCTACCAGAATCCTTTCATTGAAGGGCTCAAAAAATCTTCCATTGAAAAAGTTCTGGAAGCACTTCTAAAGAAGATTAAGGAAAGCATTCCACCCAATGACATGCATATGTTAAAAGAATGCCTTCTGGGTATGAAAGTGAAAGGGATGGAATTCAAGACTTTCCCTTCCACTTTAGATTCTTTCGGAATCACTATTTTTGCTGGGACTGCGTTTTAAAAGTTTACGTCTGACTTAATTTAGTTTTATACTAAAATAAAAAGTAAGATAACTACAAAGACTATAACTACTTATTAAATGACTTATTGCAAAAGATTGCATAAAAATGTTGTCGCACCATCTAAAAGAAAATTATCGAAAATATAAGTGACTCCGTCATTGTGTTTTAAATACATCTTTTAAATATGGGGCTTAGCCTAATTTTTAAAAAATTATCTTTTCTGCCAACAAAACAAATAGCGAGATCTGTTTTGTGTTTATTTTATGTACAAAAACGTTTAAATAATATTTTAAGTACTAAACACTTAATCATAGTCAACAAACAGATTTTTCGTATGTATGATATTTTCAGAATCTCAAAGAGGCTTTGTCACTCCAATACATGAAAATAATGCAACTATGCTTAAAATGAGCATTAAAAATTGTATAAATATTTTTTTATGTGATTAAATATGTTTTTAATTAAAATACACAATTAATTAGATTTTATTGTATTTTCTAAAAAGCTCAACTGTTTTTAAAGTTTCTTATTTTATTTTTTTCAATACACTACTTTTTTCAATGTCATGTATAATTTTAATGAAAACGAGTTAATTTATTTTTATCGGATTTTGTATGTGGATTATTTGTTAAACCGATCTTTAATTTCGGGTTAGTCGAGAAACGGGTTTATACATTTTTCCGAATATTTGAAACCACTCACTACAAGACAATTTTTTATAAACAGAATATTTTAAAAAAAGATTTGAAAAATTTGTCATCAATATCATCATCAATAACAACAAATGCATAAAAAATATCTCTGAATGTATAAAAACTTTTGCAAATTATCTTGAAGTAAAATTAAGGCCCTATTCTCCTTCAGCTTGCTGTTTTTGGACCCTTTTTGAAAAAATTCTCATTTGAAAACGCAAAAAGATATTTGAATTTTGTTTTTTTTATTGAATTAGTAATGAATGAAAGAAAATAAAAAAATTTTTTTCGCCGCGATATAGGGGCTGTCCATAGATGATGGCACCGTCAAATTTGGCCCTCAAAAAAAAAGGCATGGTGCTGGCGGCCACGATTCCGGCCCTCAGGAGCGTCTGAAAAAAAAAACAAATATATGGTTATGATCAGCATAGATGTAATTCTGGCCCGTAGTAAAATAAAAATTTTGCGATTTTTTTTGACAAAATGGCGGCTACTTGAAATTGACAAATCGAATTTGGACCCATTTTTTTGTAGTTTAGTGTAAAAAAAAATAGTAAAAAAAATTGCAAAATTTTTATTTTACTACGGGCCAGAATGGTGACAATTTTACGTCGATTAAACTTTGTTTCATCCAAATCGGTTCAGTAGAACTGGCGGAATCGTGGCCGCCAGCTCGAAAAACGTGGTTTCGAGATAAACGCGTTCAAAGTTCAAAGCAACATAAAAACTACTCATTTTAGCGAAGACATGACCCCACAAAAATGGCCATATCTTCTAAAGCATTTCGAATTTCAAAAAACCCTTTTAGGGTTATATTCTTAAATGTCCAAGCTATAAAAAATGCAAAAAAAAGTCGAAAAAAATTTTTTGCTGAAAGAGAATAGGGCCTTAACACAACTATCGTTAATTTTAAAACTTGTAGATTTATTCAATGTACATAAGTACAATTTGAATATGGTAAAACATTCATACATAAATAAATACAAGCTTTGACAAACCCAAGCATCAAGTTTATTTATAAAAACACTTACAATACAACAAATAAATACACGGCCAGACAAGTTAAATACAAGCTTAAAATACATTAAGTCTCTGCATGTAAGAACTGATAAACTCAAACCACTTCACTCATCCTTACTTTTAACAATTAAAATCATCACCCTCCATCTAAAAACTCAAACAGAAATGGAAGCAAAATTTAAGACTCGCAAGATTCGAAATAATAAAAAAATGCGCGAATCCATGCCGCATAATGAGCCTCAGCAATCTCCAACAATGCCGAAAAAAAAACGGTTAAGAACCAGCAATAAGCAACACTGTCAGAACTACTCGATATGCATCCAACTGCTGCATGCATAACACGTTGCAAACACAACAATATTACTTTAAAAGTGCATCAACTAGTTTACAGAATATCTTGCGATATTACTAAAGTTGAAACGTGAGTGTTAGAGAAATATTAAGAGAGCTTATTTTGTGTAGCATAGCTAGATGGAGCTGGTTTTTGAATAATATAACAGAGGTGGGCAAACCAAGGTACAAGGGTAAAAACAGTTATCTACTTTTGGTCGACTGAGTAGCAGTGTAGTAAAATAAATAATACTTATTTATATTTAATAAGCTGGAGCGATTTTATCTGAAAAAACTAGTACCCTTGCATCGCCCTTACTTAGAAGGGGAGATAAGATAAGTATTTTTAAGATATGAAAGATATGCTGGCATACATTAGAACACCAAAATTTTGAGTGGATTGTACTGATTTCTCCTCAACAACAGTCAAGTATTGTTACTCAATACAACAACATCTTTCATTTTAACATGTCCTTAAATATCATGGTGTTCAAGAAGATTTTTTGTTTGTAGATTTTAATATACAAGTATCGCCTGTGTTGGAAATTCAACAAACTGTCTGTAAAGCAGTAAACAAAAATTAACACAAACGTTGCGTATGTTAAGGTTTTGTAGCGTAGATTTGAGAAAACATAAAATATGCATAGTAGATGACAATACTTGTTTTCCATTCTTGAAGTTTGTTTACTTGAACGCAAACACATACATACACCTTTTTTTGCTATCGCATGAAAATTAACACAAACTTTATCATTCCGTTGCTTCATTGAAAGAAATGCTTAGCAAAAATTTCTACCATTGAAAGAAAGACGGCGAAAAAGTCTGTATTATTTTTTGCACATTTTATCAATGTCTAAAATTTCCTCTTACATCATGTTTTTCCATCTCTTATAAATTTGTTTTTATTTAAGAAATGCTCTTTTTACGGTCATATAGGTCAAAGGTAAACGATCTGAAAGCCAATATAATGTGCAAGCCTCTCCCTCTAGACCTTTCATCCGATATCTCATTCACCTTTCTGCCTCTTCCTACCCCAGAGATCCCTTACTAAAATTAATATAATTTTTCAACGTTCATATTTCGAGTATAGTTCATCAATTCAAAATAGAACATGTTGTTACGTTTGGGAGGGTTAACAAATTAAGATGCCCCAATAGTATTCAAGGCAGGGTAGGAAGCATGCGTGCCGAGCTAGTCCATCTGAGCTCGAAGAGTGTTTGTTAGAGAGTTGAGCCAGGTGGCGGTAGTTCCTTAGACCAGCCCACTTACATGAAATTATTGATCCGTTTTGATACCACAGATTGGGAGAAGGGAGTAATCAAGTGAAAGTTTTTTGTAGGTGTTCTTAATGTGGCAAAACTGTAGAACATGTGAAACAAATCAAGCTACTAAGCGTTCTTCTCCATATACTTTCCTACCACCACCAACTACAACTTTTCGTCGTAAATTAATGTGTTTCAAAGTCTTTTTGATTAGAAATACCGAAAGAAAGTTTATAGCGCAAAACTATGGCCCGGTCAGGATTCAAACCCAGGACCCTTGATCGACAGTCAAGCACGCTACCACTATCGAGGCCGCCAATTCATTATAATAACTTCTGATGAAAAAATCCAAACATGATATGTACGAGTATGATATGCTTGTTATTAGACAGGAGATTTTGGACTACGAAAACTTTTGAAAAGTAGTGATTGGTACTAGAGTAGATTCATGGTATTTATGCTTATAAATAGCATCCAATATTATATAGAAATCAATAAATGTTGAAAATTCTGACTACATTAAAAAAGGAAGTTGCAACTAGTGGATCTTAAAAGTGATCGAAGCTAAAGAGTCGAAAAAATTTAAGATCTATCACAATAATTGTAAAGTGAGAACACTGTGAAAACACTGTCTGATTCATGCGAGCAATTCTTAGCAAAATAAAATTTAACTGTGGCCTTGTCCGGTTTTGTAGAAAGTCCGAATTTAACTTATTAGGGATAAGAAATTTGAGTTCGAGTTAAGAAAGATAACTTTTCACAGTTTATAAATTATAAGATAAATGGTAATTTTTTTGCTATTTATTTTTCTTTGTACATTTCTTGACACCTCATGGGTGATTTGTAACATGTGGCAAAGCCAAAAATGCTCAATATGGCAAATGTGGCAAAGCCAAAAATGCGCAATAAGGTTTGCAATTTTACCATGAATAAACTAACAAACGAGAAGTGCTTGCAAATCATTGAATTTTATTATCAAAATTCGTGTTCTGTGCGAAATTGAAAAATTGTCTTTAGCGACGAAGCTCATTTTTGGCTCACCCATTGAGTCAACAAAGAGAATTGCCGAATTTGGTCTGAAGAGCAGCCAGAGGCAGTATAAGAAAAATCCACTGTTTGGTGCCGTTTCTGGGCCGGCGGTATCATGGGACTGGATTTTTAAAAAATTATGAAAATCGCAACGTTACAGTCAATAGAACAAGGTACCGTGCGATGATTACTGATTTTTTCCCCCCTAAAATGGAATGATGAGTTTGGTGAGCAATTAATTTCACGTTTTGGAGCAGCCTTTTCATTTATTTATTTATTATTCATTCATCAAACAGAGCTTTTATTCTCATACTGACTACTTTAAGAAATAACTTATAATTTATATTTATTATATTATAGATACATATTTAGTCAAATTACTGAAATTATGAAATATACTATTAAAATATAAAAGCAGAAAATTTTTGAAAATATTTCTTCTTAAGCCTAAATTTAAGTTTATATCTTGGCATACTGAATTTGCCAGTCTTAAACAACGAGTAATTGGTTCATTCAGATTGTAAGTTACTCTATGAAAGGACTCATAATATAATGTTTGAGATCTAAGATCACGTGAAGGTACGTGAAAGCATATTTGAAAAAGCAAAAAAGAACAGTTTATTTCAAAGCAAATCAAATCTCTTACAAATATGATTGCAAAATATATACGACGATTTTCCAAGGATTGCATACCAAGAAGAAGCCTTATTACATTATATTCAGGGATTTCAAAATTCCATCTAAAGCGACTTATTGCGATTTTCGTAAAACGTTTATAAATTCTTTCGATTCTATTTGAAGGGCATGTATAAAACGGGTCCCAGATCATGCAGCAGTATTCTAAAATGGACCTTAAAAAGGCAAAATATAAAGATTTTAGTGAAAAAGGATCACAAGTATCTTAGAATTTCTGTTTACAAGCCCTAACATAGCATTGGCTCTTGCTACTATGTAGTCTATATGCCTTGAGAACCTAAGTTTACTATCAAGTATAATTCCAAGATCTTTCTTTTCAGTTATTCTAGACAATGTTATATTTCCTAGTTTATGTGGGTAAACCACGGAAGATAAAATGCGATTGAAAGTCAAACTTTGGCATTTAGCGGCAGTAAATTGTCGCTGCACCAAGCAGATAATTGGAGCAAATTTCTCTCAAGATTTAAGCAATCACGAATGTCATTTATAATAGAAAAAAATCTTTAAATCGTCAGCAAACATTAAACACTGAGAAAATTTTATTTTTTAGGAATGTCGTTTACAAATAGGATAAACAGAAGTGGTCAATGTGACTGCCCTGAGGAACTCCTGAAGAAACCATTACAGCATCTGACAGTATATTGTTGATTCGAACAAATGGTGTTCCCCCTGTCAGGTAAGACTCGAACCATTTTAAATAATTTGAGTGAAAATTAATTCGAGTTTATCCAACAATAACTTATGATGAACTCTGTCGAAAGCTCTCGAAAAATCAGTAAACATAACATCACATTGATGTCCCTTTTCAAAACAATTTAAAATATATTTAGAAAATGTTGCCAAATTTTTAGTTGTTGACGTGATCTTCACGTGATAAAACCATGTTGATACGGTGATATAGCCTCCTTTGTCAAAAAATTCTCTCTGTTGTATAGCAATTTTTCAAAAAGTTTAGGGATCGTGGATATTTTATATATTGGACGATAGTTTGAAATCTCAATTTTGGATCCAGATTTATGCATTGGTATACTATAAGTGATTTTCCAATCAGTTATAAATTTGCCTTTTCTAAGTGATTGATTAAAAATTGTCGTTAGTGGTAAAACTAACGCGTCTGCGCAACTTTTTAAAAGAATCGGTGGATAACCATTCTTCCCTTGTTGCTTACTAAGGGAATTGGATTGTTTTTTTAATTCCTATAAAGCTTATTTTTGTCTTATATTTTTGTTTTGTAGATTAATTTGTTCTTTATTGAACTTAACCCTGGATATCCAAACATATTTCTATTACGTTATAAGCAATGTTAGTCGATAAGGCTAATACGTTTCATAACTCTTTTTTGAGGAGCTTGTGGTAAATAAAATACATTAAAAGCTATTGAAAATGGAATAACTATTTATATTATACTAGAAATGAAAAAACATTGATATTGGTATTTGTTTTTTTTTTTATTTTTTAAAATACTTTCATAAGCTACTTATTTCATCAGTTCGAAAAAAAAGAGAGCAGTGTTAGTGGAAACGGCTAACATTGGTTATCCAGGGTTAATAGGTTTTGATAAATTTGTTAATAAAGCTTTAGGAATGTAAAAGTTTATAGCTCCTTTAAGCTTCTTTGATAAGAGATTGTAATTTGCTAGTAGATTATCATTATTTAATACTGACAACCAATCAACATTGTTCAAGAAATTTGAAACACTGATATAGTGCTCCTTTGGCAAAGTTCAAATTTTAACTATCTTCATTTACAGGTATAACAAATTTATAGAATTTTGGTCGCCAAGATCATGTGATTTGAACTAGACTATTTTTTGTGGGTCTTACGAAAATCTCTCGTGTACAGGAACAAGCCAGCTATAATTGCAGCCATGGAAGATAACATTACAGCTACCATTGGTGAGATACTGGACAAAATGCTGGAAAAAGTATGCCAAAATTGAAGCTTACGGATGGACCATCTCAGGCGTTGCCGTGGGCAACATTAACCTGAAACAATATTTAAAAAGTAAATGGCGGGCATTGGTGTATCGCTATATATAAATATTTCATTCACTATTGCACACTTTCTTTTTTTTTCATTTTCAAAAACCAAACGCTTAAAAAAATCACCTTTTATAATAATAGGTATATTAAATCCCACTGTTTGCTTTTCATTCATCAAACAAAAAATCAGCATTTTTAAAAAAGCTAGACTTGCAAAATTTTCTCTCAAGGTTTTGAAATTTACATTTAATGTAAATGTGATTTGATATAAATTTAATTTACAAATAATATTAATCTTTTTATAAGGGTTAATTCTATCATTACAGTCTATTTGGAGGATTTTACCATAATTTTTTAATTTTTTCATACATATTTCTTAACATCGAATAAAGAGAGCAGAAATAAGTCGCCAGTTTATGAATCATCAACTACAAGAACTTGCAGATACTTTGTTTTGTTATATCACGTTAGCATAGCACAATCCAGGGTGCCCCACACCTGCTCCACAGCACAGTGCCGCAGCATACGAAAAGGAGTTTGTAGATTGGATTTAAAAGCATATGTCGTGGACATAAGCTAAACATTAAATCTACGTGATTAATTCAAAACAAATTGAAAACAAGTCAAAAATTAAAAAAAAACGACTACTTTTAGTGGAGATACCGCAGAGTGCTAAGTTCGGGACTAATTATGAAAAACAATAGTGTCTACTGGGAAAATGAAAACATTGTGAAGCACGCTAAACATTATCGATCAAGTGTGGATAGAGAACCATTTGACCGAAACGGCGCATGCATCACTTCATCTTCGCTACTCAAGCGCAACAAATGAGGTTCAACTCAACGAGCAGCTAAAGATTTTTCAATAACAAACAAGTATAAAACGATAACTTTTACCTTAGTTCCGTAGGCTCTTGCTGCCGGGAATCGGAGATTATCTGAAACCGCAGACAACGATTGCTTACTGACAGACAGACAAACAGAGATAGCGATCATAAATATCACGAGCTGTTTGTCAGAGAAAATTAATAAAGCTGTGTTTTGAGAGTATTAGCTGCAGAACTCCCCTCATACATGTTCACCCCTTCATCAAGAGTGGGTAATGAGCTTGCACGGCTTCTGCATACAAATAAACACACAAGAATATATTGTTGGTTATTACCCTTTTTCATGGCCTTTTTTATGGTATTTTTTATTTATTTTGGCTTTTTTTTCCCACCTTGTTGTCTTCAACCAAATTTGTTTGGATTTTGGTCGGCTGCGCTGGCCCACGCCGATACAAGTATCACGCACCAATGCCAAGCCACATTTAGAAAAAAACTTTATCGCAATTACAACTATGCGTGTCGCATATTTGACTTGCGTTTTGGGGTCAAAGAACTTGTACCGTTAGCTTCCGATAAGCCCGGCATGCCATGCGATAAACACTTACTGATTACAGATAACGAGATAGTTACAAGTTCTAAAAAAAAACTCCCAAAGTCATCAAATATGTACCCAATTATGTAAGTGACGTCTTGGCGATAGTGAGTAGGGAAAAGTTGTAACTTATTTGTGCGTTCAGAATGATTTGAACACTTAAATATATATTTCGAACTGAGTTGGATGTTATAGTTTGAAAATATTTGAAATCATCACCTTCTAATAGGTGTATTATAAAAACTGATTTACTTACGGAAAAATCTATCATGACATAATTTTAAATGCATATAATTGAACGAGAAAAACAAAGAAAATCTGGGACCAAAATCGCAAAAACTGACAGATTTTATTAAATTTTTTAAAAATATTCTAAGTCGTAAGCCGAATTCAAACTCTGTCGATTAGTGGGTGGAAGTCTTGCCCATTGAGCCACGCACACATGTTGAAACTCTATAGAAACAAACTGACTTGTTTTTAAAACAACTAATTAAAAAACTTATTTAAAATAAACTAGCTTATGAACTACTTTGAATTATATTAAGGTGGCATCCACTTCATTTTGAATAGTTTTACTTTAAAACAAGTGGCTTTAAAACTGCTTTGAATTATATGAAGCCGGCAACTACTCTGATTTTTACATGTTTTTATCGCAAATTTTTATTAGATTACAAGTTAACATATATTTAACCATGCTATTTCATCAAATATTATTAACTTTTGGCTTTCACTAATATGAATTTATGAGTATTTTTTTTAAACAATATAATAAATGATCTCTTTGATGTATATAAATTTAAAATTTTTATTCTTTAAAATTCATCTTCAGTAATTGGAATATTTACTAGTTTTCAATCGATTTATTTTAAATTTAAAGTAATTAAAAAAAATTATTTAAATTTAACTAATTTAACAAGAAGTTGAAAAAAAAATATGCGATTTTCAATTGATTTATTTTAAAGTAGTTAAAAAAATAATTTCAATTCAACTAATTTAACAAGTAGTTGAAAACGGGTTGAGGTCGAAATTGCCTTTAGACAAAATTTCATTGACAAAATTGTACTTTTCAAAATTGACCTTTTTTAAAATTGTCCTTTAGAAAATTTCTCCTTCACAAAATTACCCTTTACAAAATTCACCTTTACGAAATTGTACAAAAAATAAATTAAAAATCTAATCTAATCTAAGCATATAGCTGACCAGTAAACATTGTAAACCTTGTGAACTTACATGCGCGTAAACTATCTGTCAAAATTTGTATGGGCGTGAGTTTACATCATTTCCGAGCCTATTTTGTAGTGTAAACTAGCATGTAAATTACGTGTGTGAATGAGGGTTGCCTTTGGCGCTAGTCATTACATATTTAAATTAGTTGAAGTAAATATGAACACTTTTTATTTATTTTTCTATGTTAATGAAGGTTTTTAAAAGGTTTAAAATTTAAAAAAGTCATAACGTTGTCGCAGCCGCCATTTTGTCGACATTTACGCTATTTACACTTTATCGCTCATCAAAAGTTTAAATGCTATACATGTTTACGTGTTTACATGCTTAGATGAGAACCCTTAATATATTGATACTGTGGAAAAGCGCGCGATTTTTCGTAAAAGGAACAATTTCGTAAAGGGAAATTTTAAAAAGGGACAATTTTGGAAATGGAAATTTTGTAAGGCTGAATTTTGTCAAGGGCAATTTTTGTAAGGGAAATTTCAACCCGCTCCCGTTGAAAATATATGCAGACGGACATCACCATACAAAATATTTAAGTTCGTTCCATGGAAAAAAGTCAGAATTTCAACTAGTTTTGGTTGACAAAAAACTACTTCTTCAACTACTTTTAAATAAGTTGATTTTCTTACAGGGAAGAGACTGTTGATTCGCTACTTAGTATTAGTTGCCATTCCTTCCCAGCAGTCTCGGGCATCATCGAAGCATTGTTCTTTGGTGATTTCTTAAAGAAAATTGCTGCATAAGCACAACTTGCTGAATATTATTTAACTCATTTGCATTGTGTTCGTCAACAATAAAAAAACAAAAAGAAAAAAGCAACAAACGAAACTGAGAGCTCGCGATAACTTTTCTCTCTTGTGTTCTTGTCGAAAATTCTTTAACGCGTCTGTCTTGTGTTCGTCAAAAAAAAAAAAAAAAAACTAAGTAACAAATCAGAAACACGTGTTTTCATACGCGGTTGGAGAAAACTTACTTGTCGACCTTTTTGGTCTAGTCTAGACTATCAACTTAGGGGTCCTGGTTCGAGTCCGGTTTCGGGCATGGTTTTTTACGCTTTCTTTGTTCTTTACTGCATTTAAGAATTATTGAAACAAAAATTCACAGCTGAATTGTGTAAACTAGCCTCGGGTTATAAGCGATTTAATTTTTATTTTTTAAAAAACTTTCGGTTTTCACTTCATAAACGAAATTTCATAAATTTTCACAATATTTTCATGAACGAAATTTCCTAAACATTTCACTCTTCACTTCATTAACGAAATTTCATTAACTTTCTCTCTCTTTTCGTTTACGAAACTCATACAACATTCTGCATTTCGTTCCTGCATGAATTTGGAACATTTATATGAGACCTTCGTACATAAAATGTATGGCCGAATCATCATGTTTCATCCATGAATCGGAAAAATCACGCATGATTCCTTCACGATTTCTTTAAGAACGTATCTGCTAGGTTGTCTTGTATTTGACATAAGTATTTAATATAGCACTGCTTGATACATAAAGATCTGCTAAAGACAATTTTTAAAAAATTTGTAACATATGTAATTATCCTCTTCACACTGAATCGGCCGTTGCATATAACATACCCATGTGCGTGTCGCGGTGCTTCTAAAACCCGCGAAATAAAATATTTTTTGGTATTACCATAATTTAACTAAAGTTATTTATACAGACTTGAGTCGCCAGAATTGAGTCAAAGATGACTTTTCTGTATTTATTTTTACATCTAAAAATGTTTTGCCTGCTTTCTTTAGATATATGAAGTTCATATAAATATGATAGCTCATTGCAGCAATTGAAAAATTTTAAAAGTATTTTTCAAGTTGAAAAAATTTTATAAAAACTAAGTTTTTCTTAGTTTGTATATATTTTACTCCTGTAATTTCAACTAAAATCCTTTTTTAAAAATTTTCACGCATTCTTTCTAAAGGGTGATCCAATAAGAGCTTCCTACTTTGTTTTCTAAATAAAATACATAAAAATCAATGTATTGATGCAAATCTTTATTTGGTATGATATTTCGATTTCTACAGCTCAATGTTTAAAAATGATTTCGTTTTAAGGTTCCCACGACTAGCTCTTAAAAGGTGTATTCTGTGTGTCTAATTTTAAAATTTCGACAAAATTCGAGATTGGCGATGAATCGATTGTTAACGTGAGCATTTGTCAAAAACATTATTACCAGATTGTAAAAGTTCATCATTTTGCGTAAAACTGACAAAAACCTTAAGTATTTTATAGTTATTCTAAGCAATATTTAATAGGTTGTATAATTTTTTGCATCAGCTGTTTCGTTTGTTTTTTTTTTACATATATGATTAATTTTTACTGCAAATTTGATCATAGTGAAAAGTTTTGTGAAAATTAATAATTATAACGTTTTCCGCGATCGCTTTATACAATTTTAATGAATCGGATGCAAAGCAGGCAAATCTGCAAAGCAGGTAAAACTCTAAGATCCAATCCAACTCCAAATTGCTCGCTTGTGATTTTTTTGTGTGCTAAATAAAATATAAATTAATTGATTCCTAATTCTTGCATTTGTTAATAAAATAATATTTACTAACGATTTATTTTCAGCAACTTCCATGTCAACAAATTTCTAAACGATAAGAAAATTTTCATCGTCTATATTTGACGTTTCGTTTCAAATTTTTTTAATGCATCAAGCCAAATTTGCACTACAGTTACTTTGTCGTTCATTACTGAATTAGCTGTTCTAGTTTGGCTAAGAAATTATTGTTACATCAAGCGAAAACAGCTGACATTCGCCTTTTGAGCGAAGCCTTCGTGAAATAAACGTTACTTTCGTTTTACAGAAAGATGCTATTAAAGTAATTTTTAAAAAGGAATACCAACAAATTGACCGTCAACAATCGGCGAGAGTACACCGAGATAGTTCTTTAAATGCCTTCCTGCACTAGTTAAAATACTGATAGCTAGTAAAAATAATGATAATTATTACAGTATTAAATTTTTAATGTTTATAAAATCATTCTCTGTAATAGATAAATTTGATAATTGTTACTTCTTAATAAAAAAACCTGCTTTAGAATTAGGAAGGAATTATTTTAGACCGGTACGAATTTAAAACACCCCAACAACATTTTTTTTTTTGCATATACGAAGTAATGAATGTTTTATTATTATAATGCCGTCTCCTTGGTTAAAGGAAAAGTGTAGTTTCACCTTTTTAAATATTGAACTTTATACCTAACGTTATACGTACACTAGGCTGGGTCGATTTTCAAACCTCAAACCGGTAATTTTCAGATCGGGTATGAAAAGTTATTGAAAAAAAAGGGGCAATGGGGGTGCACTTTACCCTATCACATCTTTAATTTTCTGAATTTTTTTGTATATAAACGTGCACAGCTAGAGCAAAACTAATGCCAAAAATAAATTCTCGTACCCAATTTAACCTAAAACTGGTCTCACATTTATACGTTTTTATACAAAAATTTATCGTCAAAAATTCCTAAAGAAAAAGTTTATATATATAATTTTTTTTTAAATCGACCACAGCACCACCTAGCTGGATCTAAAAGACAAAAAAATTTCAGAGGACCACACGAACATATGTTGTGAATATAAGGTGGATAGCTTAAGTGGTTCAGCCGTGATGGTCAATAATGCATACGTACCAACGTTAAGATTATACCTTCAATTTTGTGAATTTTTTCTTAGGAATTTCTTACGATAAATTTTTGTATACAAACTTATAAATATAATACTTGTTTTAGGTTGAATCGGGTACGAGGATTTCATTTCTGGCATCAGTTTACTTCTAGTTTTGTGCACGTTTATACACAAAAATTTTTTCAAAAAAAATCCTAAAGAAAAAATTCACAAAATTGTAGATGTTATAGGGTAAAGTGTGCCCCTATCACCTTCTTTTTTTTAAATAACTTTTCATGCCAGATCTGAAAATCGCCCAGGCAACATACATTTTTTTACCTCCAAACAAATCGACCCAGCCTAACTTACAGTTTTGTAATAATAACGTAATATTTATGACGTCAATTTGTGGAATTTATTAAAGTTTTGATACATTGATGACTTTTCTTTGTATGAAAGTAGGCTGAGTTTTCATTCGATTTTGCCAAATTTTAAGTTCAGAGCGCGTATTTTAGATCAAAGCTCATGTGCAAAATTTAGATCCATTAAATTAATTTTTCTGCAGTTTTAAAAGAGATTTACGTTTTTCATGCAATTAATTTGCTTGGAAGGTGAGCGTGGTTTTCAAATTTTTATCATATTGACTTATTTTAAATTTTATCTTTATTTTGTTTTTTGTTTTGAGATCACGGTTTTTATTTTAGTAATATTTTTTTCCCTCAACTTTACTGAACTCACAACTATATCTTTATAAACATAGTAAACATACACATTTTTACTTTACAAACTAATACACAAAGGTTAAATTTTAAAAAATAATATAAATAGAAACACTATTTCACAAAATTTGTGTGTTGCTTAAATACCTAAATAAAAAGGTTCCATCATAGTTTTATGTAATTTTTTTAAAATTGCCTTTTAAACAATTTTTTAATTAATGCTCACTTTGGCCATAAAATACCCCCCATTGTGCGGCGTATCATAATAATAAAATTAGTATGCAAAATCTCTGAAAATATAATTTTATAGGTTACCTTTTCTTTATGTACATTCTAGACTCTTTTATGCCTTTTCCCCCCCTGCGGACGCCCTAGTAGCCATTCAAATAGAAATAAGCTTCATTCGACATCAAAAATTATTAAAATATATATTTTAATAAATGTATCTTTCCCAAGAATAGAAAAATTCAATAATTTGAATACGTTGTTGTGTTGTATATAAATTCATTTTAAATTTCCAAGATTTGTATTATAACCTGCAAAAAGGTAATATGTGTTTAACAGTAGATGGTCTCATTTGGCCACCCCTGTACAATACATAAAGAGATACTCATTTCATTTCAAGGATAGACATAAAAAAATATCACATACAGTAGGCAGTGTAAAACATCCTAATGCCTAATATATAACACCGTGTTACACACATTCTGTCCTATGAACCAAATTTACTTTAAATTGTGCGTTAGCGAAATGGGCATTTTAATGTCGCTAAAGATCCATTTTCTTCACAATTATTTAGATTTTTTCCCTGATGATTTAGGAGCTAGTAGCGATGAGCATGGCGAAAGGTTCCATCAGGACATTGTGGCTATTGAAAAGCGCTTTAAAGGAAAAGACATTACGCATATGCTTGGCGAATACTCTTGGTCTATTTGTCGCGATACTGAAGCAAATGCTTACAACCGCAAAAAAAAGGCCTAAATTTCTTTAAAAACATTAAAATTTTTAATGTAACAATTCTTTATTTTTATAAAACAAAAGTAATAAAAAAATTGTTTTTTTAACGAACTGAAACTTTAAAAAAAACGATAACCATTAAAAAAAAAATATATACTTCAAACTTTAAAAAAAAAATTCTGACGTGTACATGAAAATCGACGATACACGTGTATTTTTATTTTTTCCCCTCTTTCCGAATATTTGCATTTGGTTCATAGGACAGAAAAAAATTTATTTTCTGTAACACCGTGTAAGCAGAGATGAAATGTTTGAATACGATCAAATTCGACCAATGCACTTTAGGAAATTTTACCGATTTGCTGGCCAAAAGTCAAAAATTGTGAATGCTCTTTTCAAATTTTTTTTTTTTGCTTACTATTTGATAGAGATATCATCAAAGTGCGTGAATGTGTACTTTATTGTTGTCAAAGTCCTATTACCGATGGCTAATGAGCCTTGAAAGTAGAGTTACTCGAGCAATTTGACGAAATTTGGCAAAGGATTCATAAGAAGAAACAGTGTTTTCAGATCTTTGCCTATAACTTCTAAGCTCAAGCAGATGGATACTTTTAAAATTTGCACCTAATGTACATCTAGAATTGATCCTGAAACTTTTTTGCGGTTCTTTAATGAAATTGCTGATTTTAATTTTGATAAAAATAATAATAACCTTTAAGGAAATTTTTTCTATTAGCTATATCGTAAATAAAAAGTGTATAATGCATTATAATAGCATTTAAAGCATTTTAATTTTTAAAACTTGCTTAATTTTAAAATAATTTAATAAAAAGCTTAACTTAAAAAAATTATTTTCGGTTTAACAAACAGTGAAATTTTAAATTTTAATTAGTTTAAAGAACTCATTTAAGGTATCCACGCTTGTTGCTTCCTATTCGAAATATAAATTGCCAAAAAATCGCCAAAAAGTCGCTTGTGAAACAAAGCTAATTTTCTTGTGCTTGCTGTGACGTGCAGCCAACCAGCTGCGCCCATACCGCCTCGAAACCACTCAACGAGAACTAAATATGCGACACTCGAGTCGAAAAAGTTGTTATCTCGAGTGTGGCAAAGCACTGAAATGCAGCGGCATGCGGTCGAGTTTGGTTGCGGAAAATGGTAAGCGTGGAAGAAAAAAAGAACAAAACACAAGCAATAATAATAAAAAAAACAAGGTAAGTGCTGCAGCGGTGTACAGCAGTATGCGCGGAAGACGTAGCGCACTGCGGCAACTATCAGCAAGCAGTAAAGCGTAACACGCTAACGAAAGCAAATATTTCAATAAAATTTGGAACACAATTCTTTTTACATTTTCAAAAGCATGCTTTCAAGTTACTGGGCTTAGAGCTCTAAGCTTATATTTGTCAGCTTTAATATGCTTGCCAGTTACGGTTGTTTTCAACTCTGCCAGCTGTAAGATTTTGACGTTTAAATGCGCTGAAATCTGCTTTACAAAACTCAATTAAGACTAAAATTTATTTCCAAATTTGATATTTTTTGTAGTTTTGAATACGTTTAAATGTATTGATATCTGAAGATGACTGACCCAAAAGTAAGAAAAGAGTCTTATTTTTGCACTTTTTGAAAAATTTTTTTGATCTTTTTGAATTTTCGAAAAACTTTTAAACAGGGAATAAAGAAAATTTTGAAAATTTTTTAGAAAAATATCTAAAGAGAATATGACGTATGGTGTTTTCGAGGTAGCTGAACTTGGGCTTTTTTACCTTGAACCTGTTTTTAATGGATTTTTATTAAAATTTTATAAATTCCATTTATACTTTTTCGTTGTTCTAGTTCTGAACAGTTTTTGACCTACAACATTTTTTATAAAGTTGATCCTTTCGAGTTTAAAATCTGGGTGAATTTTTTTTACACTGCTACTGCTACTGCCACATGCTACTGCTGACACATGTAAAAAAATCGTGTTATATAAATACAGTGAACCATCTTTGCTCTTTCTAATAAAGCCATTCTACTAATTCATACTAAACTAAATTGATTTTTTATGATTTTAGAATTTAGAATTTTTATTCGAATATAGCAAGCATTTGAATAAAACATTAAATTTGCCTAAACATTCAATTACATTTTATCCAAATCAAACAAGCAGTTTTTTGATTCCTCTGAAAATGGTTTCAGATAAATACAATTTATTAAAAAAACTGAACGATCTAATTTTGATGAAACTTTTTGAGGTCAAAGTTCATGCAATCTTGTCGCATGTCTATAAGTTTTCTTATTTTGTATTATGGAATCTGTGGTACTAATATTTTCGCCTATTTCGCAAAACAGCCAAAAGTAAATTTTGCATCTCATTTAAAAGAAACTGAACGATATAGTTTTGTTGAAACTTTTTGAGGTCAAAGTTCATGCATATATGTAAGGTTTTATCATTTCTTATCTTATTTTATAGAATTTGTGGTACTAACAGTTTTGTCTGTTTTTGCAAAATGACCAAAGGTCCATTTTTGCATCTCATTTTAAAAAAACCGAACGATCTAATTTTGATAAAAAGTTGTTGAAGTCAAAGTTCATGCAGTCCTGTAGCATATCTGAAGGGTTTCATCGTTTTTTATTTTGATTTATCCTCCAAATAACTGTCTTTTACATTTTTTTAAATTATATAAAATTTGTTGCAAATGATAATAACACAAATTTTTCTGATTTTTAATGGTAATCACATTTGACTTTGAAAACGTAGTAGTAAATGCAAAAATTTCTTGACATACTCCAAAAACACTTTATAGCTCTATGTTTTCTTAAAGCAACAAACAAAAAATTAAACACTTAGCTGTTACCAATTCTGAGATATGATCAATTCTGCAGAATCATTTCCATGGGTAAAAATACCCAACAGCGGTTAATGGGTTAAAGGCTTAAGAATTTCAACTTTGATTTCACTGTTACTGTAATATATGTTGAACGTGTGGGTAAATTTTTTGATTTGTAATCACGCTTGTTTATTTTATTTTGTGATAGTTACTAATTTTAGTTGAAGTAGGTTGCTCCAAAAACCATGCTATTAAATTTTTTACTTTTTCCAAATATTTGTAAATTGATCCTTCTGTTTTTTTATGTTAAAATAACTTTTTTGTAAGCTTATCTGTAATTAGAGTCTGTTACTAACAGAGATTTAAACATTTTCTCTGTTAAAATTTTGACTAACAGACACTGTTAATAACATAGCTCTCCAAATAACTATCACCCATCTTCCGAATCAACACAATTTATGGGGGGCATCCCCTGAGCGTGGGTTCAGTCTAAAAAAAAAAACTTCATAGTTTTTTGAAATGAACTTTATAATTTTTTTCTAAAATAAAAGAATTTTTGTCCAAAAAAGTGTATGTATTGCCCCAATGGGTAGAAAACTACCACAACGTTACTCAAAAACCTTAACAGATAGGAAAAAAAATTAAATGGATTTTTCTTGATTAGGCCCAAAATAGCATAGGTTTCAAAATTCACAAAAAAATGTCAACAAGATCGGATACAGGGCCAAAATGGGTTAAATAATAAGTAAGTTGATTTGATTAGAAAAGAGATCAGAAAATATCAGAAAAGTGATTTTTATACTGCAAAAGTAGGTTGTTGTACAAAAAAGGGGCATGGTACTTGAAATTTTTCTATATTTTAAACCAATATAATCAGCCATATACATAACTTATCAATTTTATGCTGTCATACAAACATTTTTCTATTATATAAACTACTCATTATACGGACGCGACATATTGCCAGCTCTTCTAATATCATAAATTTATGTTTTTCAAGAAATATGAAGGTATTTTCTGAATTAACGAGCCAGCTTTTACTTAAAACACAAACTCCTTCACTCACTCACTTAAATGGTGTTTTTGGTTTACGGAACCAACAACTAAGCATAGGTTAAAAATAATTTTTACTTAGTATTTTCTAATAATTTAATGATACTACAATAATTTTCAGCGAAAAATTCAATACCGTATTTTTAAGTTACTTCAATTGCATAGATAAAAAACTTGTTTAAATACAAACTCTCTTTTGAGGCAATTTTTTATTTTAAAATTACAAAATTCCTTAACACTTTAATATTATTAAAAAATATATATTTAAGCTTCATTATAAAGGTTAAAAAACATTTTGAGCATTTTATATTTTTTAGACATGGTTGACTAATTTCTGGAAATGCTCTTGGTTGTGGGGGGGGGATCCGCAAATAGTAAAATAAGCTTTAAAAAAAGTATACTTTTGAATACCTGTTTACATGACTGTTTTGTGAAGCCGAATGTCATGTTTCACAGCCTTACTTTGTTGAAACGTCAAAAAACGGTAAGTAAGTAATAAAATAATGGACTTATTGAATTGCATCCAAACAACACTGAATTTCTAAAAACTACACATGTCACTAAATCTCTAGTAATTGTTGACCGATTTAGAAAAATTTTCTGAATAAAATTTTGATAACATTCTTGAGAAAAAGAAGAATTTTTGAATATTAGAATCAATTCACAATAACGTGAGATATTTGGTAATGTTTCCATGACTCAGGGAGGGGTCCAGACCAGCGGACCTCCCCATATCTACTCCACAGATGCCTATTTTCCATAAAGCATCTTGAAAATCAAATGAAGAAAAGAAAAACTTGTTAACTAAGCTAAGAGCTCAACACAGTTTTTTAACAGCTACTCGCATTGTTACATATGCATATGTCTCACCAAAGTATCTGCACTAAAGATTAACTACACCTTAAAACCTTTTTTGAGCAAAGTATGTCCAATAACTATTAAATATCGAAATTAACAAAGCAAAGAAAAATAGTAAACTATTCGCAATAAAGTCGTCATAAAAATGTTAGCTCATTCGTCAGCTGGGACGAAGTTTGCGAAACTTTGTATGAGTTCGAGAGATTTTTTTTTTTGTAATAAAAAGTTCACTTCCATGGTACTCGCATAGAACTGGGCGAAGTATATTTATGTGTAAGCACAGTCAGGAAGCTGTTTTTGTTTTTTAAGCTGTTGCTGGGTTTTGGTTTGACAATTTCTTTTCTTTTTTTCTCAACTGTTGACAAATCTCCAGCTTTTCACAATTTATGCCATTTCTTTTCCGCTCAGTACCCAACTGGAAATCGGTAGAGGCAAACCTTATTAAAGTCCGGATATGTAATGCATAGCTATTTTATGGATGCCTTGAAATGAATGGAATGTTTGATTTAAAAGCCCTTATCTAATTCTGACTTGATCGGGTTACATATTGAAAATTATGTTACTTTTGAAATTAGTTTCTTACCAAAAACGATAACTTTCTGAACCTTTTCGGATTCTATTCTTAGTTATATTTCCACATGGGCTACTTCTTTTTTATGCAGGAACTGGCAAACGCACACAAGCTCATTTGGACGCACTCACCTACATGCGCAGACAAACATAAAAGATGCTAGCCATGATTTACTTTTTATTTAGTTTGTTTCTTGTTGGAGTTGTTGGCTGAGGGTTTGACCTTTAGTTTGAATGTTTGTTTGCTATATATTTTTTTGTTGGTTTTCCTTTTTTTTGTCTTCTTTTCTCTTTGAACACAACATTCTTAAGTGCGTTTGTTCTATTTCATAAAAGTTTTTCTTTATAATTTTGTGGAATTCCGTTGAAACGAGTTTTATGTGGTGGCGATGCATCTTTGGACCAGTACTGGCTTTAATGCTGCATGTGGCAATGTGGTATAGTGGTTATAACATATGCATGTGTTTATGCTTGTGCTTGTTGAGATTACATTTTAATCAACTCTGTACTTTTTTTTATCAAAAACTGTTTAATTGAAAAATGCACAACAGGCGGGGTGATAAGTCAAATAGATTAATTTTTATAGAATTTAATTTAACGCAGCGCACACATACATACGTATAGTAAGCTTTAACCAAAAATTATACTTTTTGTTGACATGGTTGCTTTATTTTCAAAAAAAGGTTTAATTGAAATAAAGGTAACAGTGTGCAACTTCTGTAGGCTGCTTCATATATTTCAGGATCTGGCAACTCTAATGTCATTCAGTATAACTGACGTTTCCATCAGAAAGTCCGATATTTTTTCTCTTGTACGTACTCACAGCTTGTTGGTGTACGTGCATAGTATAGTATGTATATTGTTGTAAAAACCGAAATTTATATTTTCCTTCTTCTTCTTTTTAACTATTAAGGAAAATATGCCATGCATATCTTTGGTTTTCAGTAAATTGTGTGGATTATCATTTAAGTAGTCTATCTGATTTTTAGTAATAATCAGAAATCTTTTCGGTAAATAAATGTAAAATTCTATATTTACAAGACAAATACTACTGTGCGTTTATTGTGTTGTTTACAGTGTTTTTAAAATTGAATTCAGCAAAAAATATGTAATTAACACGTGAACATTTTCGTACGCTAAATTTTTACCACTTTCACGTGAACTATTTCAACAAGAGTACATCGATGAACTCAGTTCGACTGTTGGCAATAAAGCACCATCATAAACTTTGTATATCGGTAGTACACAGAACTCAAGCAGTCGGGGCCGTACTTTAATCAATGACGGCTTTCGTGAAGGGCGTCCAAAATCTGTTGTTGCGCCACAAAACATTGATGCTGTGCGCAAACTAATAATGCGTGATTGTCATGTGACATTCCGTAAGATTGAGGCATCTCTAGCCATGCTGGTGGAAGAGCATACATACCATTTTACATGAAAACTAAGTTGTGAAAAAGATTTGTTTTCGTTGGATTTCACATAATTTGACAATTGCTCAAAAAACAAAGGCTCGTGTCGATTGGTGCAAAAAAACGCTCAAGAGAATTGCGGTGTTTGAAAATACGTTTATAAGATCGTGATTGGTGACGAATCATGGATCTAAGCGAATGAGCTTGAAAGTAAACAACAGTCAACTGTATGGTTCTTTCAAAATGAACCAAATCCAACAAAAGTTGTTCGCGCTCGAAGTACTGTGAAGGAAATGGTCGCATGTTTCTTCTAAAAAAACTGGTCCTGTGGCCACGGTTCCACTTGACACACTTGAGAACGGTCAACTGGGAATGGTACACAACCAGTTATTTGCCCCAAGCGTTCTGTGAAATAAGGAACAAGCAAGCAAACAATCGCCGAATAATCATTCTTTATTAAGACAATGCAAGCTCCCACACATCAGCTAAACCACGCACTCAAAACATCGAAATAATGGATCATCCGTCATTCAGTCATGATTTGGCACCCATTTTTGTTTCCGCACGTCAAGAATAAACAACGTTTTGGAGGTGTCTCACGCGAAATGGATTAAGTGCTACCCATTCAAACGCATACAAAAATTAATTCATCATAAAAGTGAACATTACGAAAAACAATAAAGCTGTTTATTGAAAAAATTCGATCTTTATATTTATTTTCAAAATATATGTAGCAATATGAAAAAGTTCCATTACCTTACTTTAAAGCAGACGACACCTCTGTGAGCTAACTTACAAATTAAAAAAAAATTAAAAAAAAAATTTAAGCGACGAAAAAAAATAAAACAAAAACAACAGCATGAGCACACTGAGCTAATGATTCTTTAAAAAAAATTGCAAGAATAGGTTTTCAGCAATAAAATTATTCCAGACAAGTGATATTGAAAATGCTACAACAAAAAACTCGCCACCACTTTGAGTATGCGCTACGAGAACATACCAACAAAAAAAAAACACGCAGCAGCAATTACATTGATAACTAGCTTTCGACGCGAGCACAACAACAATGCCATGTACATAATTCCACGAATTACAACACACACGGAAATATTGAAGTTGTTGTAAGTGAGCTAAAAGAGCTAACAGAGATATAGGATCTACAACTCTGCTTTAAAGCCCAAAAAACTAGCAAGTACGGTCTCTTCGCTGCCAATGCACACCACCTAGTATGGGGCAGCCCAGACATCAACGATTGAGGTGAGTCCCTACTTAACTTTATTCTACAATATAAACTAAGCGTAGCTAACATCGGCGAGGAACCCACGTATGTAGGCCCCACCTCGTCGAACGTGTTAGACCTAACAATATCCTCTGACAACAACACTCTGGTCACAAATTGTAGGGTGCTAGCGCAGCCCTCCTTCTCGGACCACAATTATATTAGCTTTAGTATAAACTTTAACTACACTCCAGCTCAAAAGATCTTTAGAAGCCCCAGAAACACTAACTGGAACCGCTTCAGAAGCATCATTGAGACCAAATTTTCAGCTACTAAACAAAAATAATACGGAAGAGGGCATTGAAAGGTCCCTGAAGATTCTCTCGGTCCATCTTCTCAAGGCCTATCATGCCTCTTGTAAGCCCACGCGAACAAAGCGTAAGATCAGACCACCATGGTGGAGTTCAAATCTTACAGAGCAAAGACGCGACCTAAAAGATTTCTTTAAAAAGCTAAAATAGCTGACCAAGAGGAAATTTGGGGGGAATACAAATGTAGGCTCAAACTTTTTAAAACAAACGTACGCAGAGCAAAAAGACACTCGTGGAAGAACTTCTGCTCAAACATAGAAAAAACTGCGGACACAGCAAGGCTCAGGAAGCTACTCTCAAAGCAGCCCTCCATTCAGAGCCAGCTACGCAAAGACAATGGCCAGTGGACGGAAAGCAGTCAGGAATCCCTCGAGATGCTTTTAAAGGCGCATTTTCCTGGCTGTACCGAAGCTCCAAACACTGCTATAATACGAGGGCACAGGACAACCCCGCTACAGGTTCCACACGACTTAATAACGTCAGACGGAATCGTATGGGCTATAAACTCGTTCTCGGGATACAAATCTCTGGGACCAGACGGTATAATTCCGTCATGTTGCAAACGGTTGGCTAAACTATCTACCTGTGGCTTGGAGGACAGCGAGGGTTGTATTCTTACCGAAGGCAGGTAAGAGCAGCCATCCCTGTCCGAGAGACTACAGGCCAATAAGTCTGACCTCCTTTGTACTCAAAACGCTCAAGAAACAGATTGACTTGCACCTAAGGAACAATTCAATCCAGTTATCAACCAACTAGCACGCATACACGAAAGGGAAATCGGTTGAAACGGCACTACATTCCCTAGTAGTAACCATAGAAAAAGCCCTCCACCACAAGGAATACGCACTCGGGGCGTTTCTAGATATCTCAGGTGCATTCAACAATGTATCAACCACCGCAATCCTTAGTGGATTACGTGCAATAGAGGCACCACCAGCAATAAACCTATGGTTAGACAAGTTGCTAAGCTGCAGAAAGGTGCGGGCTGAGTGTGGCACTAAATCCATGGTAAGGGAAGCTCGCAGTGGGACACCCCAGGGAGGGGTCCTCTCGCCACTACTATGGAATCTTGTAGTTAATGAACTACTCAAAAAGTTCGCAGGTAGAGCCCCGAGGATAACTGCCTATGCAGACGACATAAGCATTATTATAGTAGTGAAATGTGTATCAACAGTAAGCTCCATAATGGAGAGCACACTCAAAGATGTACTTAGATGGTCAAATTCAGTCGGTCTTAGTATTAACGCAGAGAAAACGGATCTGGTTCTGTTCACGAAAAGGTACAAGATACCACAGTGGATACCACCGAAATTGAACGATATACGTCTCATACCGAAAACTCACACAAAATATCTAGGAGTCGTCCTGGACAGCAAGCTCTCATGGAAAACCAACGTGGAAGAAAGGGTGAAGAAATCCACCTACTTGGGGTCTCTCACCCTTTCTGATGCACTGGATCTATGTAACGGTAGTGCGTCCTATTCTACTCTATGGGATTATTGTGTGGTGGCCGGCTGTGAACAAATCAACATTCCTCAGGCACTTGGAGAAAACTCAGCGGCAGGCAGCGCTATGCATCACGGGGGCACTAAAGTCAACTCCAACTAAAGCGCTTGAAACCATTCTAAGTATGGACCCCCTGGACATACACGCAAAACTAATAGCCGGAAAAACGGCACAACGCCTTACGGCAGCAGGCAATGCGAAAAACGAACTCTGTTCATCTTGGCACGCTCGCGCAAAGATTGCAGGACACTAGTGGGCATGCTCACTGGTCACTGCATGACGGTAGCCCACGCGAGGAAGCTTGGCATCACCACGGATGACAACTGCAGGAAGTGCAAGGAACCGGGCACAGTGGAGACCCTGGAGCACCTACTATGCACATGCCCCGCCCTACTTAGATCGAGACTAAAATACCTAGGCTCATCGACATTCCCGTCGCTGAAAGATGTAGCCAGGGTGTCTCTGAATCCCTCCTAAGGTTTGCGAACTCAACGCAAATCTTTAAAGACTTTTAAACAAACACAAAGGTTCCTTTTGTTCGCTACCGGTACCACTAAGGACCTGAATTGGTCTATGTGAGCCTTCACGAAGGCAACCTAACCTAACCTAAGGTCTCTTCGCCAAATAAGGCCCAAGCCTTAATAAGGCCCGATTTCTAATACGCACATTTATTGCATTCCCTGCAAAATGATTTTTTGCACGTTTAAACATGTTCATATCTGTATCACGGTGCAAAAAAATTACTTCGATTGCGCATCTGTGAAGCGAGTGACAGTCGAGCGAAGTCAGCGGTAGCGTCAACAAAGTGATTGATGTAATATTGTGCTCGCAGTAAAAGTCCGTTATTTTATGAATTAGCTATTGCTTATGTCCAACTTTGAATTAAAAATCAAGAGTGGTATTTTAACGAAAGTAAAAGGGTTAATTGATCAAATCTAATTGTTTTGTATTCCGAGAAAAACTTTATTAATGAAATTATATTGAGAGCGCCTAAAAAGGCCCAAACATTTTTTTTCTTTCCGGCTTTCTTTTTCCGTTCTCATGTCCACACCTAAATCTACCAGGCAGAAAAACACTACCAGAAAGAAAGCCCTCAACAATAAAGGTCAGCAAATTACCAAAATTCTCTTTAAAAACCCAGAGAGCTTTACTTTAATTTTTCAAAATATGCTTTTGGCAATAAAAGTATTTTTTCGAAAAAGTTTTTATAAAAAAAAGCTATGAATAGCATTTATGTTTAGTATTAATGTAAACCAACAGTTGTAAAAACAATATGTGTTCTTATTTTATTATTTTCTGACTGTTTTGTTATGTTTCTAAAACCATTATAGATTGGGCCTTATTTAGACATGGTGTTCCTAATATGGCAAAAATCAGACCTTCTTAAAACCTTCTGAGCTGGATATATTTTTTACTTTTTCATGCTTTATTTTTATGATTTTGAAAAAAGAATTGAATAAACAAAAATACAAAATTGCAAAAATAAGTTAAAAAAAAACCCGTTTCTCTTCTGTCTGGTAAAAACCGTTAGGTTGGCCTTATTAGGGTAACTTACCTTAATTATCTTAGACCGGGCCGAAGTTAAAATAAGCACACAGCTGTGTTTAAGTGTATTCAGAGTTTTTAATGTTCTCATTTTTATGACATTCACTTCTCAAATTTCAAACTTAAAGTACATTTTGATCAGTTTGAAAAAGCATTTATTTAATCTTAAACAATTTCTTTCGGTGTAGATACGTATATAGCAAAGTTTTCACAATTTGTTTTTAAACAACACTCAAAATGCTTTAAACAAGCCTCTTGATAGCTGTTTGCTGTACAATTTAAATAATTGTAGGCCACGTTAATACAGCAGCAGCTGCGTACCGGTCTAAAGATACAAAGCGATGTACTGGAACCCAGCTGTTCAGACCATAAATGAATACACAAGTTCTTCACAGCTATTTATGAATGAAAAAAGTTGAAGCTTGCAACGCACGCGCAAAACCTGTATCTGATCAGACAAGATAAAGACACACTTTTAGGCTATCGTTCAAATCATAGGAAATATTAAACCGAATGCACAGTATTTTGTTACAGATGAAATATTAATTATATAGAAAAAAAAAAATTAAAAACATGTTTATACAGCAATTAAGAGACATTTTTAAATGTTGCTCTAATTTTTCTCTCATTTTCCTATGATTTTCTATAAATACTTAAATGAACCATGATCTCATTTAAGCATTATCTCTTATCATTACATTGCCTCGGAATCTAAATCATTTCTGTTAGTGTCATTAAATACTCACACTTATAATGGTTTGTTTGTATTGGAATTTCATTCACGTGTCCTTCATTTAGCTTTATGCAATAAAGTAGGTCACCAACTCACACTTGTTTCATATTTTCTCGTTAATTAAATTTCCATTTAAAGCACGTTGTTTCTATTTCTTTCCTTTGTTTTTTTAACCAAATTTATTCAATTATGTTTATTTCATATGAACAAGTGTTTTGTTTCTATTTCTGCGATATGTTTAACTCAGAATGTGACTTATTATGTAAAAAAAAAATCGAAAAATATATGACAGCTCGGAAAGCAATCAAATTATTCAAATTTCTTCAATTACGTTTTGATTGTGAAGCACTTTCCTTCCAACAAAAAAAATTCCACAAATTGCTGTACTAAGCCTTGCTTAAGTGGTCCAAACAAATTTTTATATTACATACCTCTTTATGTTTTTTAATATTGTGAATGTGATTTTCCAAGATAAAGAAATAAAATCATCTTAAGATATCAAATAAAAAAAAATGTGGTAGAATGCAAACATAAATACATAACTTTTTACATTTTTGTAATATAATAAATTTGTGTTTCCAAGAAGAAATAGAAATATAATCTTAAGAAATCAAACAAATGGCCAGCATAGAAAAAAAAGAGCGTCTCTTAATTCCACAGCTATAAAAAAATAATTTTACGAAACAAATTTTAAATAGTACCACTTTTTTGTATTTAATATTCGGTATAAGAATTAAAAATTAGAGATATTTTACTAAGGACACTTAAAAGTGATTTTACTTAAAAAGTGATTATTTTGATCAATTATTTTATGGCTGTTAGAAGCCAATTGTATCACAATTACAATTTTAAAATAGCACGCCAAAATGCGATGCCAGCAACCCTGAAAACTACCATTCAATTGCGATATGCTCTACGCTTTCCAAAGTTATGGAGAGCGTAACAAAGTTCAACGTTATGAACTATCTGGAGCACAACCAACTGCTCAGTGACCATCAATATGGTTCTCGTAGATCTCGCTCTACTGGTGATCTTAGGGCGTTTTTTTTTAATTTATTTTATTTATTTATTTATTTATAATCTACAAACCAATAAAGCGATTTCAAGAAATTCATTATTTGTTTCAATGGCATAAAGATAATGACCGTGACTAAAATTAATTAAACTTAAAAATTCAATATAAGCTGTAAACTGCTTTATTTAAAATAACACATTTTTTTTTTTGTAACAATAATAATACTTTTTAAAGAATTTTATCAATGCTTAAACTACCCGCCCTGCACGAATATAAGGAAGTACTAAAGTAAGGGCTCTATTACGAAAAAATTAAAAATGAAATAATGCAATTGCTAGCAATAAAATTAAAAAGTTTATAAAAAATTTAGATGTGACTAACTAAGAAATGAAAAAACTGCATTCATTTTTTAAGCGAGAACAGAGTGTTTGCTCTGGATATTTCAAAAACGTTTGACCGAGTGAAGCATAAAACAATGATCGTGTCGAGACTTATTGCATATAGTTTTGATAGTAACTATGTTCGATGGATCACGTATTTCCTCAAGGACAGAAATCCTCTAAGTGTTTTACGTAGACCCCTGCCGTGTAGGCTTAATTCTACGGTGCTACATAGCTTGTAACCAATATTTAGCGTCAGCCAACGTCCCTTCGGAATTCAAAGATCCACCAGAAAGGTTTCCCTAATTTTATATCACAGACCAACATTTAAAAGCTTATTAGATTCAATACATGACCGTGACTAATATTCGGCCACTAATATTGTACATGACTAGGTTATTTAATATAACCATGGGTCATATCGGTATAAATACCGGTAATATAACCCATTTTTTGGAACGCAACTTCTCCCTCATGATCAAAGAAGGTAATCTTTGTCATAAAAACTAGATAGCGATGCTTACAATCAGACTATTGTACTTTTGCGTATGTCATCAGGTTCCCCTATCATTTATGGACACAACTCAGATTGTTTAGGTTTCCCCGTAACCTGTTCTCAAATTCCAAAGGTAGCAGTATATTGATCTGGTAGTCGCTTACCTTCCTAACATTTACTGTTTGAAATTATCGAGAATTTATCTACCATCTTTCTCTTAGTAATTTAAGGGAATTATCAACCCGTTCAACTCAGTGTAACTCACACCGACCTTCCTGTTCTCACCACAGCTCGAGCGTATGAACCCCGAAGGACCATCCCACGAAAGTCAATATCCGGGCTCAAGGTTCCACCAGACAAGGCTCTTCAACATCGCATCTACAGACCAAAAGATCTTAGAACAATTATATTTGACTGAAACACCTTCAGTAACTAGAATTGTACATGACAAGGTTAAAATAACCATTGGTTTCCCGGTAATTTAATACTGAGAGAATCACAATCCTAATTAGGCAAATTCGTTAGCTTAATTAAGGCTTCTTAAAAGCCTCTTTCGGAAAACTAGGAAGCGTGTGCTGTAGTTTCTATGGCTTACCATGGCGTACCAATTGGCTTATACTCAGTTCAAGGTTTCTATGCCTCTTACATAGAACCCTAATTCTAAAACAAAGGTCTGCAGAACAACGATAGATCAGGTCTCCCCATCTTGATGGATGACTGCCCCCGCTCTTCAAGTTATATTGAATTGATCGTCCATCGAAAGCTTATTACAATAACAATGTTATAATAACTTAATATTTAAAACCATACTTTCTTCAAGATTTGGCACCAACAACCAAAGTTCAAGGTAAACCTTTTGTTTTACGGAAACCAGATAAACATTCAAGAGCCGTGCCTCAAGAATGAACTCATTTTGAGATCAATTCATGGGCCGTGCCCCATAAATTGTCCACCCAATATCCAACCACCATCCTTTTATCCTGCCTTTGGACAGGCAGATTTCCCGAAGGTCCTCTGGCGGTCCTCAAGGACAGAATTATTCTTCACGGCATGCCATTAACGCCATTAACGCAAGGATTACCGCAGAGTTCAGTTCTATCGCCAACTCTTTTTCCGGTTTTATCAACGAGTTTCTGACGCATAACCCAATACACTTGTTTGCAGACGACGCAGCATTTGTTATTCACATTCATTAAAAAATGCGAAGATTGAGTTAAAAAAACAAAATGTAAATGACTCACTTCCTAATGATCTACAGAAAATCTTCAAGTGGGGTCTTGCTAATAGAGTAGAGTTCAATTCAAGCAAGACCCAGTGCTGTCTGTTAGCCCACAAGCGAATGGATTGCCCCTCCTATATCTCCCCTAAATATGAGAGGTGTGGATCTTGTGGAATCAGCCGCTCTTGACCTTCTGGACATATCAATACAATCTGATCTACCTTGGAATGATCATATCTTAGATGTATCGAAAGAAGTGGGCAAGTGCTTTTTAAACACATCTCACTTCAGCTGATCTTCGCATGATATACATCATATATCAGTCCGAAAATGGAGTACAATTTGCCCATTTGGGCAGGGGCTTTAAGATATTATTTGGTTGCCTCAGACATTTGTATAGGTACTACCATGGGAAGTGTTCAAAGGAGATAAAAGGCCTGACGCCACCAGCTGGTGTGTTTCCCAGGTCCACTCGGGCAGCTGCTCAAGCCCATTTTACCATTGCCCCGATGCCCAATAGAATCTCGCATTACAGAGATAGTTAGTTTTTTAGCCGCACAGTAAAATTTTGGAATAGTCTCCCTGTGATCGTGTTTCCCGTCAGTTTTGAGCTGTGGAAATTTAAAACATATCTTCACAGACACTTCTTCGTCTATCCACCCATCTTCCGAATCAACACAATGCTTTCACATTTATAGGGGGTATCCCCTGAGCGTTGGTTCAGTCAAAATAAAAAAATTCAAAAATAAAGTAAACTTTTCAAACATTTTTTATATTTGTCATATATGGATTGATTTTTTTATACATTTGGACCCTTTGGAGTATGGTTTAAACCTTCAAGAACTTCCACCTTGGCAATGGGCCTGCTGCTTCAGTTGATAACCGCTTAGATTCTAAGATTTTTAAACCATTTCATCTAACCTCTGAAATTTTTTCATGGCTTTTTTCTGCCCATCCACTATCAGCACCGAAATTTTAAATTAAGAGGGCAATATATGTAATGTGACAAATTGTTTTTTTTTTAATAAACTATTTTGAGAATCAGCTCTAATGTTCCTCAGGGCCAGTTTTCCAGTACGAGTTTTAACCTTAATCAAATTATACCTAGCTTAACTCGCTAAAATTGGACATTTAAACTCGGTTTAACCAGATATTTTAACATTTGTTGAAGTTAAATTGACTTAAATTATCGTATGTGTTTCTTTTTTTGCCTAAACCGAGTTTAAACGTTCAATTTTGGTGAGTAAAGCTCGGTTTAATATGACAAGACTTTGAACTTGTACTGAAAAACTGATCCTTAAACTCACATCGCAGTTAAAATTTATTTGTAGTGATTTAATGAAAATACTTCCTTTAATAACGGGAATTAAGCACAAAACTAGATCGTTTTTTTCCCGAAGTGTGATTTTTGCACGCCGAGCAATGCAACTTAGTGTATTGGTGATATTTGGCACATATACCTTCAGCTCAGAAAGTAACCGGAACATCCCATTCAAACAAAAAGCTAGCGATTGGGACATTGTATAATATATTTTTTAGCCAAATAGTAAATGAGGAGTATTACGTGGGCGTATTAAAGATAAGCGTTTTAGTAGAAATTGTATTTAAACAACTCGCGGTTTTGTTAAAGTTTTGAGAGATTTACTAAAAATAGCGTAACAGCAGTAAGCCGCATTGGCACATTTTGTGACTATACTCATGTTAAAGCATCATTTTTTTCCTCTAACAATAAGTTTATGTCATTTCGATGAAGTGTAAACAAAATATTTTCTTTCAAAATACATTTTGCTCGAAGCGACGTTATTTTGTTTTTTTGGTATAATATGAAAAAAAGTGCTGCTGATGGACATCGATTGTTGTGTAAAGCATATGAAGAGCATGCTTCAATACAATACAAAGATGTGACAACTGATTTCGACGTTTCAGAAGTGGCGATTTCTACACCATCAACAAAGAACACGAAGATGTCACCCATGTTGCAAGAATCGTCAAGGAAAATTTAGAGGCGCTACCTTCCCCATCCACCGTATTCACCACATATTGCTTCTTTCGACTACCACTGGTTCCGGTTGATGACTCATGGCCTAGCCGAGCAGCACTTCACTTTTTACGGAGAAGCTAAAACTTGGATTGATTCTTTGATCGCTTCAAAAGACGTGGAATTTTTCAACGCGGAGTCCGTATGTTGCTTTGAAGACGGGAAAAAGTCGTAGCTAACGGAGGACAATACTCTAAATAAAATATATTAATCCTCCGGCACATGTTCGGCGAGTCACATTCGTACCTCATGGGCCTGGCCAGACCCACATACATTTTCAAGCATTTACATGTAAATATTGAGTTTTTGGTGATAAATTGAGACTTATTCACATATAATGTAGATATATATTTTGGTGGAACTACCTGCGCTGCCAAAAATATTGAAGAAACATTTTTGGAATGTTAAAAAAATAATTTATTATATTGTATGTTTTGTATTAACTAAACTTTCATTCAGCTAGTTTTCTGTTTAAACATACTACATACATTTTTACTAATTATCTTTATGGCAAAAAAAAAACAAATATAATAAACTTTTGACCGTTTGTAGTGGTATTATCATAGCCACCACATGCCACCACAAAATAACTTATTTTTATTATCTTTGTTTCAGTTATTATTTGTTTCTTTCTGTCGCTCTCCACGTCGCGTCTATCAATGCATCGTGATCGAAAGCAGGTCAAGTGCTTTGAGTAGATGTCACAACCACGGACATATAAAATTTGCTTGCACGCTGACCTAGTGACTGCAGATTGTGCAAGCGCTGCACTATTTTTGATTGGTTTGTGGAACGAAAACAAAACAAAAAGATCACTCAATTAAATGTTGTAAAATTGAATGAAAATAAATAATGGGGAGGAGTTACTAAATTGTAAGAAAATTAATATTGTTTTTTTAATATAAAAACTCAAAAGATTTCAAATAAAATTTAGATTCTAACGAGACACCAAAGTCTTATTTTTAATCTCATATTGACGACTCAGAGCGGCATTTTTGCCATAGTCAAAAACAGCCGAATTAGGCATCAATATCATTTCATTTTTTTGTTTGAAAAAAAAAATGTTGTTAAAGTTTTAACCTTTAAACAACCATCCTTTAAATCCTTTACATGGCGATCCTGCCATCCTTTACCATCCTTTAAATCCCTTACACGTTGTTGGCATACTGCGTTTAAACATTTTTAACAAAAGAAATGAGTTTTTCGGCGTAATTTGTCATTTCCTTGTGCACAAATTTTGCGAATTTTCTTCTTTTCGAATGTACTAGCATCGCTAGTGCTAGTCCCTACTTCTGGTGCAATCTGAAGTGAAACAAAAAACGAAAACGAGTCAAATGAGATGAAGTCAAGTCAAAATGAAAACTAACGGTTAATGTAATTTTAATCGAACTTGAATTCTTACATTTATTTGTCTTCCGAAAAAGGATTCAAAGGCCAAACTGAATTGTTTTTTGATGTGAGGATTGTGCATTCGCTGTTCGATGTATGAGAGCCAATGAGTTTGATAGCAAGCATAGGAAATTCCGTCTTGCATCAGATCCTTTGGTTCCATCTACTTATTTGCAAATGCAAAATGCAGCCAATGACATTTCATTTAGCATATTGCACAAAGGTCCATCGTTTTGAAGTAAATTGTGTAACCATTTGGTACATGCAATCGACGACCGCTTTATTTGCATTGTAAAACAATATTGTTTCGGTTTTCATTGCTTTGCCTTGACAATCATTTGTATAATTGTATAAATAACTGTTAAAAGCAAGTTTACAGACTTATTTTTTTTAACTAGCAGCAAAATGAAACTATATTGTCATGAAATCCAAAACAAGAAACAAGCTTGTCAACGAAAAGAAAAAAAGATTTTTCTAGTAATTGTTATAAAATAGAGAGTGACATTTTGTTGCTCTCCTTGTCTTTTGTGCTTAAAAAATATGCAGAGAAACGCATTCGAGTAACTTCAAGTTACTTGAAATGAGTACGGAAACAGACTTTATTTTAAGAATACACATAAATATACAAATTCAAAGAGAATAAATGGCAGTTGAAATGGAAAATTTCAAAGATCATTTGAATGGAAAGATCAAAAGCAAAGCAACTTATTCAAATTGCTCTATTTTTCATACAAAATATATGTAGGTCTACCCAGACCCATGTGGTACGAACACAATGTGTACACCATAAAATCCTTATAATCATCCTTGCATTAAATTTTTCATTCTAATTGTTAGCTAGATCGACAGCCAATGAAATTCTGCGGAACTACATGAAATTTCAAGTTGCTAGCTTAATTAAAAATATACTTAAATAAAAATTAAAATCGAAAAATTTCTGGCCAGACCCATGTACCAAACGGAGGGTTAAACTAATTTCTTTGAATAAAACTTAAAATTTCCAAAAAAACACATATTTAAACCCCCGAATATTTGCTACAACTTGATGACGTTTATTTCAGAAACAAACTTTACAACATTAGGGTATACTCTTTGTCTAAAATACGCCTGTTGCACGGTGAAATAGTAGGAAATATACAATCCGTGCACCACCGCAACAACAAAATACAAATAAAACAACCGTACAATATTTTCTGAAACTGAAACCCATTTATAGTTTATGAAATGCAGCCCTGTGCAAAGCTCATTTATAAGGTTGTGGCACTTGAGAGAGAGCTCGGTCGAACTGTCAGAATGGATGAAAAGAAATCAAGGAAATGAATGAATGAATAGAACAAAGAAAAGCACAGTTGACAGTTAAAGCAAAGTCGAAAAAGAGCACATTTCTCTCAAGTACCACAACTTTATAAATAAACCTTGAGCCTGTGTTTTAATGAAAGAGAAGAGAATGAGAGAGCAGCCAAACAGAAGGTGGAATGAGAGTGAAGTGCAGGTCATTATAGAGTTCATTGAGCTGTTGATTTATTTTACTATGCTATGCTTATACCATGATACAATTATTTTAAAGGTAGCCGCGCAGACTGGCTTTTTTCTCACGAGCGGCGATGGGTAGTTGTCAAAATTAGCTGTTTATGCAATTAATCAAAGAAAAGTGAAAAAATAAGCGACGAATTAAGCATAGCTAGTCAACCGCAACCAACTAAAAACATTTCAATCAACTTCGCGAATACATTTAATGAATCAAAGATAAGTTAAAAAAAAGCACATTGCTAGTCAACAGCAGCAAACTACAACATTCTTTAGCTGTTTTTGACAACTACCAATCGCCAAAAAGCTGTCACGGCTACCTTGTAAAATAATTGTATCATGTGCTTATACAATAGGGCGCTCTCAATCTATTGGATACTTTAGTATAGAATTGTTACAATCCGTGCTCTCATGCAATTATGCTAGACATAGAGAATACTGCTATTGTTTTTAACTGCTTGTTTCTAAATGAAAAACTTAATTTATTGTAAAATTTTTTATAAAAAATTACTTTTTTGAGCTTTTCAAAGTCAAGTAAAGCTACTACTTCTTCTTCCTTTCTTAAAATTTATATTTTCAAAAGATTTTAATGAATAACAATGTATAGTATTACAGTTTTTAAGTAAAAATCCTACAGAATAAATTAAATTGAAAAACTTTTTTATTTCACACCATGATATTAAATATTTTATATTAATATTTCTAGCCTATCAAGACAAATTTATTTTTTTGTAGATACAGTTTTGTTTCAATTTTTCAATGGAATAAATGAAATATGTTGTGGTCTAAAAAAAAATATTTTTAGACAATTGAAAAATTAGTTTCATGATATTTTCATAATTGTCTCCCTTTTTCTTATTCATAATTGTCTCGATGAATTTTGTATCATATCTTCGAACACATGTGAAATTTTTATAGATGCTGAACGAGTTTCATTCAACTCAAATGGAATGCCTTCCAAAGCAAACAGTGGCCTAATTGATGGCCATTATCAGTGAAGATAATTGTTAATAATTCCATAAGATCGTTAAGATGGACAGAAAGATATGGAAATAAAAAGTGGCTATGAGTTGATAAGTGAGTAAGAAGCAAGAAGTAAAAACAATTGAAAGCAAAAAACTAGTCAATTGACTGTTAAGCAGCTAAGCTGGCAAAACCATTTCATGTGAACAGCACGATTAATGTTTTATGAAATAAATATATGTGTGTAGTTTCCATTTGTGTCTGTTTTCTGAAGGTTTATTTTGAAATTTGCATGGATTTCAGCTAATTTCCGTAATTTGCATTAGTTCTACAAGTATTAAAATGTCAACATATAATAGAAATTTGTACACAAATGCAGAGGCGCCACCAACAAGCACGATAAAAACCTTAGAAGTAGTATTAGTATTAAAGTATAACCTTTTTTATTCTACATAAATGTTTAACATTCTATAAAATTCTTAAGAAATTATCAAGCAAAAATTTATATAATAAATTACTACTGCGACTCTGCATTTTGTGCAGTTACGATGTTGTGTAGATCCATTTGAATTATAAACTACAGCATTTTTCAACAATACAACTACAAATGCCGATTCAATACAACAGATATAAAAATTTGATATGACAATAGAACGACAACAACAACTACAACTAAACATACCAATTCAATTGCGAATTCAACTCTTACATGACATAACTAAATAAACACAATACAACACAAACAAACAAAAAACAAAATAAAAATAATATCAATAAATGAAAAAGCAATAGAATGCAGACCGGAGATAGTCGCACAGACAGTCAGCCAGACCGAGTGCCAATTAGTTAGATATTCAAACTAGCAGAGTGTTGTTGACACACAGACTAGAGTTGCCATACTTTGCTGATGTCATTTCATATTTCATGCAGGCACTCTAACCAGGTTTTTATCTATTTTTAATTGTTTTGGTTTTTGCACCCGGAACTTGTTTCAACGCTTTGCTGGTTATATTTAAAAAGTCTTGTATTTTGTTAAGTTTTTTGGACTATATTTTATTTAACGTCATTGCTTTTGTTTTATTATTGTCATTTTTATTTATGTACTTATTTTAAAGAAAGAACGATTTTTTTGTGAGCTTGTATGTTTACATTAATATTTGTTTAACTCTCTTTACCTCTCAACTGCTGGACACTTTTTTATCTACTTCAGAGAAGTTTAATGAAATAAACGGAATTTAATAAAGTTTATTTATTGCTGTACTCAATTCATCTACAGATTAAAGATAATTTAAAAACAAACAAAATGCTTTCAAAAAGATATGAAGTAATAACAGTTACGAGCGTGAGACTACGGAGTTTTTAGTGGCGCCAGCTTTCTTGTATTTATGTCTTGCTCGTGGCATTTACATGTATGTTTTTACAATTTTTAATAGTTTTCTAATCACTAAAACTATTTTTATTATTAATTTTTACAACATTGTCAACATTTTTAACTTTGATAGCAAAAAAAAAAAAAAAAAACTAAACGAAAGCTTATCTCAGTAAGCAATTCTCAAGCAGTTAAAACTAATAACACTGTACATGTTCAAATTTTAAGAAAACTTATTAAACACAAGTAAGCATAATTCGAGGACGTTGAATTAACTGGCGTTATTCGTTTTTCAATAATCCAACTCATTGTCGAGAAACTCAAGGTTCAAGGTTAAGTACGCATTATTTTGACGCAGTTGTTGTTAGCAAAACTTTCTTTGGTTGGCCTTAAAGTCATTGTGTTTTAAAATGGAACATTTAAAATTACTTAAATGTAATAATTTTATAGAACCGTTAAGCTCTATAAAACCAGCCCTTACTTTATAGAAAAATAGCCGTTCTTTTGTATAAAAGCTTTGTTTGATCAAAAACACGAAAGCTTTTTGATGCAGTAATATTTCCATTAAATACTAAATTAAACTACAAATAAACGCAAAAACCAACCATTTGAATGGAAAATGACTACAAATGTATTAAACTCAAATTTTTTGTGTATGTTTTTTTAAGGTTTCTGTTTTCTCTGGTTCTTCCTATTAGTTTCAACAAATGTCTTCTGACAAAGCATCTTGTCTTTTTACCACTGTACCAGTGGTTGCCATGACCTGAATAGTCCGCCATGCTCGTCAGATTCGCCAGATTTACCGAATTTTTCTGCATGGTTATTTAATAGGTGAGTTCACTATCTTGTTGCGTCGTTGCAATTAAAAAATAAGCAGCTTTTACAAACACAAAAAGTATTGACATGTATTTGCAACATTTATGCATATGCTTTAGCAAAAGGCTGTTGCATATGCAAATCCAATCGAATTGCTTAACGCTATTGTGAACGAATGTCTTCATTTTGCATTGAACACAACCATCGATACTTTCTGAACAATCCTTATTGAACAGTTGTTTTTATTGTTTACATTTTTAGCGGAAAAAAATTTAATTTATAATAAAGAAAAGAGCTAAAGAAATGGATGGACTTTTAAAAAGGAAATTTAAAAGGGAAAAAATGGACAAAATGGACAAAATGGACAAAATGGACAAAATGGACGGAGGAACAAATTCGAAAAGTTTTGGAAGTCCGACGTAAAGTGTAAACAAAAACAGCTGTTGTAAAATATTTGCAACAACATAATATTAAGGTGACCTATTTTTTAGCAATGAAAACGAGGACGAAAAAATTTAAAAGTAGTACAACGCAAATAAATGAAAAAAATTTATGAAGGAATGTTTTAGGCAAACCATTTTTTGAAAATCTAATTTTTCTTTTTGGTTGATTATTGTTGTGCAACTCACTGTTGCCAGAAAAGCACAATAAATAGTGCTTATGGTATTTTTCAACGATTGTGGGATGTGGTAATTACCATGGTATTTTGTGGGAAAAATCTCTCGCGTGGAAAAAATACCTCAAAATGCCACAAAATACCTCAAATTACCTCAAAATACCACAAATTATCAGAAAATACCACAGCGAAATTTTACGACACGTGGTAGAAATACGAATTAAGAGAACGACGACGTGTTTATTGAATTGTTCAAATGACTGAATACACTTGAAAAAATCACACTCTGATGATCGTCTATTTTAGAAGCAATTGTTGATTTTACGTCAAAAGTGTTTAAAAAAGTATAATGTCTGGAAAAAATATCTTTGCCGCTAACTTCTTTCTGCAAAACATTTGTAAGTATACATAAGGGGTATTCACGATCCAGCATGAGCAAAAAATGCATGCTTTTATGCACTTAGCACTAACAAAATATACATATATGCACAATGTGTTTGTAAGGGGAATCTCCCAGGGGGTTCCAGGGGGTGTCCCACTAGCATGGGTGGATCGGCTCTCCAAAGTTAAATGGGTCGGTCATACATTTGGACTCGATTGGGGTACTCTAAATGGGTCAAAGAGGGATTTTTCAAAATTCGACCCCACGGAAAAGTTGAGGCATTAGAATTCGTTTTAGAGGTATTTTGATCCCTAGAATACGATTTTCACTGAGCAATGGGGGATTTTTAAATCGACCCGCCCTAATGAACATGCTTCTATTTTAAACAAATGCACAGCGTCGACCATGTGCATAAACATATTTCGTACAATAAGAACAGAAAAAGCCAAAATTCTGTTAAAATTAAATCCTAAAAATTTAGAAAAACCTATTAATTTTTCTGCTGACGCCAGCGATGAAATTGTAGAACTTGCCAAGAGCGAGATGAATCGCTTAACTGAAAAAGTCAATGTACTCGATCCTGAGAGTATTGTTGATAACAGATCTGCTTCATTGCAGGTTCCATTTGTAGTACAATTGCCGACAATAACCATACAAACTAAATGTCCAAATTTTTGTCTAAGACCCAAAACGTATAAAATATGGGCATTTCCGTAGCTACGCACGTGACAGTCGTACGAATTTATTGAATAGAAAAACAAAGAAAAATTAAACTTACAGTTTTGTTATTATGATTTTTCAATAGTTTACTAAGCGCACTATACAAGGTGTAAAAAAAGCTAACAGCTGTCAAAAGTTCGGCTTTCAGATAGAAGCCACCAAAAATGATACGTTACGTGACATAAAATAGAGGTGGTTTTTACCTGCATCAAAATAAACGAAACAATCTGCGAAGTGTGCACGAGATTTTTTATGAGAGTTTTTTAATATAATCTGCAATAATATTGCTACATAATCATAATTGTTTCATTGAAAAATCTTTTTTAATTATTTCTATACAAACCATATTATGATGCTTTACGTGATATACGTTATGTGACAAATTTTTTGCTTCAAAGAAGTGTAAATATTTTATAGTTTTATAGTTTTTTTTCAATATATTTAATTGAACTAGAAAAACATGTTAAACTGAAAAAATTTAATTAAACTTTGTATTATATGAGTATTTATTATGCTTGTAAAATTTCAACTTTTGTTAAAATTTTTCAACTTTTGTCACCAATTTTTAACTTTTGTTGCCATTCATCATGTTTGCTGCTATTTTTTTAAATTCAAATTGAGATCAGCTCTCAGTACTCTCACAATATAAATTTAAACATTTTTCTCTTTTACGGAGGTTAAGACGAATTTTAAGTAACAATTAATTTTTCAGCCGTGGTAGACCTTTTGGCAGAAATGCCCATATGTCATTTTTATTTATTTGTGGTCGGTTAAAGGGGTGTGGCAAGACTCTTTCGTAAACCATCTCGTCCTCGGAAACAATTAACTTTCAAAATTTCAGCTGAATCGGTCCAGTAGTTTTGGAATCCATAGCCATTACACAGCAAAAAAAAAAAACAAACAGACGACTTTTGTTTTTTCTATATAAAGATTTTTTTTAAACATTAAAATCTCAGAAATTATGTAACGATACTATAAAAAAATTAGTTTTACGGTGATCACTGCATTTCGGTATTACGTGGTAATTTAAGGTATTGTGGTATTTTGTGGTAATTTGTGGTATTTTGAGGTATTTTGTTATATTGTGGAAATTTTGAGGTGTTTTGTGGTAATTTGAGGTATTTTGTGAGTGTGGAAATTTTTGAGAATTAAATACAAGAAAAAGAGAATTTTGGTAGTAATTTCATCTGGCGACACTGGTGCAATTATTCAAGAATATGTAAAAATGCGTTTAAAATCAATCCCGCATATAACACAGATTCTATAGTGCTTAAAACCCGGAGCACCAGAGCTACTTTAACTAACCAGAGTAACTTTAAAAATGTTTTACTCGAAACGGGCCACACTTAACGGGCAAACTAAGCGACCGATTCACATTTTTTTTTTATCCATTTGTATTGCAATTGTACACATCTTTTAATAAAATTAGCGTCTCTAGAAAATTTGTTGTGTTTTTACACGCAACAATATGGTTAAAAATAACGTAAATTTTTCCCCATGCTACATAATTTTCTTAATTTTCCATATTTTTCTTCCATTTTGGTTAAATATGTGCATTGAAGGCCTTTTTTCGAATGGATTTTTTTTTATTTTTTTCAGACATTCTGAAGCCGAGCTATGGTGTGGCCCAATTTTCACCTTTTTTAAACCTCACAAACTCCAGCGCCATCTTTATGTATTAAAAAATATATGTTTAAAATAAAAACATTTTATTTTACTTATACTGATGATGCAAAATTAACATACAAAATTAAATTTTTGGTATATATAATAAACTTTTTAGAAAATATCTTCTAAAATATGCCTTAATTTTAACCGCTTTTGTCTAAAACCTCCCTTAATTCAATTGAAAATACACTAATTATGCTAGACTTCATTTTATCTATTTAATTTATCGAGTATTTTTCCTTTGAATGAATATTTCTTGTCAATACATCATTTTCTAACAATATATTGGAAATTTTGGATCTAGAAATATCCTTCTTATTGAATTGTACGTTAAGTGCAGCAGAAGAGTATTCTTGATTTCTCACTTGTCAAAAATCATTACCAGTTAAAAAAACTCTTTCAACTGATGCATTAGTTCCAGGGCAGCACAACGTAAATTCAATAAGGCCAATCAAATTTTCTTATGGTATTTGCTCATTTTTGAAATGGTTAAATATTTCTACCCATATTTTACCAATTTCAATAAATTGATTTTCGTCTTGTTTTAATTTATTAGAATTGAAATATACATTCAGCTATTTCAGTTTCAGTTACTAATTTCTTGAAACAGACAGTTGTCATTCAAGTTGTAAAATTTAAGGAACCAAAACAAATTAGTTTTAACATATCGGAAAGGAGAACACTTTTTGAGGAAGGACAGAACCTACAAAAGGAGGACTGTGCTCCCTAAAGAAGGACGATTGGTCACCTTAATAATATTAAATGTGTGCTCACAATCATCTACACTTGCAAAACCACATTTGCAACAATGCAACAAGATCGTGAACTACCCTAATGAATTTTAATCGAAATTGTAACACTTAAAGAGTGTAAAGTGGAAAAGACGGTTCGATGAGCCTTTGAGAACTTTCCCAATTACCATTGTCACATAAATCCAATGTCAACCATTAACCATTTTTATCGGTTTATTTTGAAGGTCGTGCCAAAAGATTTGATATAAAAATTTTTGGCCAAACATGACACACTATAATCTTTACCTATATCTTTACGCATACCTTAATCGTTTTCTTTTCACGCGTTTGTGTTGCGAGAGTTTTAATAAACACCTTGAAAAAAATGTAATCAAAACATAGTTTAAATAACCAGTTTAAAGAGCCGGTAAAACGAAAAAGTTACCGTAAGCCAAATTGTATGAATTTGTGGATTAATTATAACTGGGTTGCATTTTTTATTGCAGTACCTGTATCAAAATGATAATAAAATTAATGTTCTGTACTTACCAACTAAAATAGGTGGATCCATGTTATTAAGTTTCTTATTATTCTATGTTATTCCAGCTTATATGGGATATCAATTACTTTTTTAGCCGCAAAACATGCTTAATTTAATTAGAATTGCAGCAAAAATTACAACCACGCCAGCAATTATTTCAGCAGCTCCAAAAATTTGTTTGTTATTTCAGATTTTTTAAATATAGTGTATTCTTTTATATACCGTATAGTTGTTATGCGTTGTATTTTAGTTGAAATTTAAACTTTTATAATACTTGTGATTAAGTTGCAATTTTGGTTGGTTTTTAGTGAAATTACTTTTTTATTTATTTACGTATATAACTTAAACCTTTTAATCCTTAGGATTTAGTTGACTTAAATTTTTTGTTAGCATTTAATGCTTCACTGGCTGGTTTGTTGTTATTTTTTCACTAAAAAAATTAAAAAATGAATGATATAAATAATCATAATTGTATTTTTGTTGGGATTTTCCTTTGCAAATATAATTTTTTTATTTTGGAACTTTATGTGATGGTTTTTTGTGATGTATAAACATTTAAAACCATCTGATTATTGCTCTTTTTTTATACAATTAAAACAAAAATAAATTATTTCGATAAATTTTAATACCACGGAAGCACCTGTTGATCATTCTGCTTTCGGTTTGTTTACAAACAATCAGCAGCCGCTTGTCGCACGTACACATAAAAACAAAATCACACAGCAAAACACAAAATAAAAAGAAATAAATAAATAAAACACACATTGATTTGAACAAATTTTTTTGTGTTTAACTCTTGTGATAGTTAAGAATTGTTTTTGTTTTCATTTAATTCTCGGCACGCCTTCTTCTCATCTTCTTTGACAAAATAAACAATTGTAAAAAAAAACCAATTCATTCATTTGCGCTTCTATGTTTTTCTTCTTCTCTTCTTACATTTGTTTATATTCGTTGGTATTTTTGATTTATTTGTTAACGATCACTTTTGATGTTGTCGTTATTGTTGTTGTTGCTTGTATGTGCTTTGACACTTGCCTTAATTTATTGATTTCGACTTTACGACCCGGCTACCAATTTGATTTTAGTAAGCAACATATTCACCATGGCTTTAACTCAATTCACCATAGTTGGTGGTGTATTAAATATCGAATTCTTATAAGATTCTCCAAACAGTGATGTGGTTTCGCGGGATTTCACTTTTTGCGTGTTTTTTTTACACCTTACTCCTTCACGAAAAGAGGCAATTATGTTTGCCAGCGATATTTTAGCAATTATTTATATAATAGGTTAACATATGCACCTATAGGACATGTCTGTTAAAGTAAAAGGCATAGACAAAGGTCTTGGCTAAAAAATCCTACCTGAACATTCATTACCTACTCTCATTGAACCCTAAGTTGGCCAAAAAAATCCTTTTGTAATTAATCAACGGGAAATCTTATCGTCGGTAAAGGGTTAAAGGGCGAGGAGGATTTTTGTTTGGGTGGTAATTTTCAATGTGTAAAAATTTTTTAAGATTAAGGGTATTTAAAAGAAATTGCAATAAAATTGGTACTGCAATAAAATTTAAAAAAATTATTATTTGTGATAGATAGTACAAGTTCCTTCTCCTATCGGTACTGCATATTCTAATTATTTTTTTTCTTATGTTAATGAACTGTTATGAAATAAGAAATGAGATTTTTTAAATCTTTATTTGGCTATATAACTATAGAAAGCATACTGTAAAGCATGACATGCCACAGAAGCAAAAAAAGACCGGAAAATTCGACTATGAATGAAAGTTTAAAGAAAAGAACTACTACAAATAACATCCGTAATATTTTAAGTTAAACACGGATTAAGTATTGAGAAATAATTAAGCTTGATACTAAAAAATGCCATATCAATTCAATTCTTTCATATACATACTTGAATCAAGCACTAAAAACTAATTACACAGTGACAAAATAAGAAAAATTTTAAAAATTTTAGGGGCTGAAAATTTTTGAGGGCTGAAAAAGTTAAAGTAAAACAAAAACTTAGGAACGGAATCAATTTGGTTGCAAAATACTTTCTTAGCTAATTTATAAATAAACTCAATATAAATCAGTAAACTAGTTTGATGAGTGCTGTACATTTTTGTACGGCCATATTTAAGGAAAACTATCGAGCATAAATTTCGCTTATAGTTAATGAATAAAATATTGCAATAAAACTCGAGCAATCGATTACTTTTTGGGTTACAGAAAGTATAACTTTAACATGGGCATGTCATTGGCAGTAGTTTAAAAAAATACATTAAATAACGTAATGCAATTATGCATTTTTTGTCTTTCTGACTTTATATAAGGTATTTTTGAATAAAAAGTTAAGATAATTAATGTTCTGTTGAGTGTATTTAGAGGGCAGAATCATTTTGATGGCTGAAAAATGTAATGGGCGATAAAACAATATCAAAGGTTATTTAAAAAGTAACTTTAAGTTTCGTTTTCGAAAATTTTTTGTTCATTTAAAAATTTTTTTTATAATGAAGTGAAACAAAATATAAGTTCTGCATCAAAAATTAATAATTTTTTGATTAACTTGATATTTGCGTTATACATCCAAATGTACAAATATCATTGTAAATTTATTTAAATATTCCTGTTACAACTTTCGAAGAGGACTGCACGATTTTATGTAAATGCGCATTGGTCTGATTATGAGTTAAATAATTTTTATCACAACTAAACTGGAAATTATGTTTCGCTGATAGAAATGTGAATGCCGCACTGTCAAGGCATAAGAAATATTTTATTAGCTATGCGGTCTTTAATTCTCAATAAGATGAGAAACAGTAAACCAGAAGATCATTAATGGTTTTATTAGGCTTGCAGGATTGCAGTCGTGTCTACAGAAGAATCCTTTCAAAATTGGCGTTCACACAAGAATACTGATAACAAAAGACTTCACACGAAACTTGCATTCAAAAAAGTTTCTTCTCTGCCCCAAAATGAGCAAATATTGTTGGACATTTGTTTATAGAGTAAAGGATCAGACATTGTCAGCGATTCCAACTCTTTAAAAAGATTACCAAATCTTTGCTGACTCGGCTGATAAAATGAACATATTGGCTATATTGTTTGCACAAAATTCCACTCTCTCGGATAGCAATCAGCCACTGCCCTTTGTTGAGGGTAGATCTGCTGCAATGCAAAAAATTTAATTTTGAACGAAAAGCCTCCTTACAAATTTCAACTTGAACAAAACTTCTGGTCTTGATGCTTTACCGCCAACTGTGCTTAAAATGTGTGCTTCTCTGCTGGCTTGGCCTTTGCGAAACCTTTTTTACATCTCCTACAGAGCAGGAGTATTTCCCAATTTTTGGAAGGGAAGGGAAGCCACGAGCCCTGCAAGCTGCCGACCCATTTCGATATGCTCTACGCTTTTCAAAGCTATCTGGAGCACAACCAATTGCTTAGTGATCGTCAATATGGTTTCCGTAGAGCCTTCTAGTGACGTTATGGCGTTCTTAACCAAAAATGGAACCAATGCGTTTACTTTTTGGAAAAACAAGGTTGTTGCTCTGGATATTTTAAAGGCGTTTGGCCAAGCGTACCATACAGCGCTCGTGTCAAAGTTAATTCCATATGGTGTTGGTAGTACACGATCGAATATTTGGGTTTAAATTTAAAACCTTCTTGGGTTTGGAAAAATATAAAGATTTTTTGTGTGAACTTTACAATATCGAAAATTGTGAGTTTAAATTAAAATTTAATTTTAAACCTTGAGGGTTTCTATATTTATCCAAACCCAAAAAGGTTTTAAATTTAAACCCAAATTTTCGACCGTGTAGCACTGCTCGATGAAACAAGCGTTTCCTTAAGGACAGAACGATTCGCTTAGTAGTTGACGGTATTGCAGCCGAAAAAAAAGGCAAAAAGACGTTCTAAAAGACGAAAAGTAGAACTTCTTTACGGTTTATACAACTTTCTTGTGTCTAAAGAATTGGAAAAGATACAGATGAAGAGTGAAGTAAAAATATACTGAAAAAAGGTTTCTTGGACTAGGCCATTTTTTCGTTTCACAATCAAAACTTAAGTTATTAGCCACACTTAAGTTTTGGCTAAGTCTTGAAATTTAGCGACTTTAGTTCGACTTAAGTCTTCGAATCAACTTTTCCTCCATACCTAAGTTTCCAGCACAACTGTTTTAAAGTTTGGTGCATTTATTGTTTTCTACTTCGGGTTACAACAATTTGATCAGGTCGCAAAAATGGTGATCCAACACTTTCGCATCTAAAATTCTTATTATATGAGCACATCTTCACCTTAAAATTCAAAGATTATTTCGAATAAAATAACACCGACCTCTCCGTAAAAATTCAAAAATACATAGGACATATGACACACCTGCCCAGTTGCACAAAACTCAACTATTAATCACATTTAACAAGTGCAAACATCTACAGGATCTGAAAGCTATAATTACAACCGAATATCATCATTTTTATGACAACATCAAATACATACAAATAGTATAAAAACGTAACTTTACTTGAGATTCCCATGTAAATATATCAGTATCTTTGACTTTTAACTTTCCTTTTTTCCAATTCGAAAATTGTCGAAAAACAACATCAAGAATAAAAACAGTGCAGTTTTAGCTGTTGATTTCACACTAAAAATGGCATTTTTACATGACTATACAAATACCTCTATCTGCATTGATAGTAAATGTTTTTTCTGGACATAACCCACTATCTGCCATAGCAGCTAAGCCAGCTCAAAATTTGAAAAAAATGTATAGTTACATAAGTAAAAGAAACGGTTTTTTCGCTTTCCTGAAAACTTGAACTTTTGCAGATAGAGCAAAATTAATATATGGCTTCGATATCAAAATACATATTTAAACACATTAAAAATTTCATTTAGGTGTAATAAAAACTCTTAAGAGGAAGTAGCTTAGCAATTCCATTTTAAACGTACCGGAAAAATAAAAATTATGGAATGACCATTTCCAATTTGAGTGAAATGATCATATCTCATTAACCCATTTAGTCCCCACCATAGTTTTTATATTCTTTAAAAGAAAATTTAGCCAGCTTTTAGAAAAATTTATAAATTTTAAATGGTGTTCCACGAACCCCTACATCGAAATTAATTACCTTGCCCCATAAGATGGAACCTCCAACCCCCAAAATTTCCCAAAATTACTTTTGAATTAAAAAACAATTAATTAGCTTTCCAATGGTAGCACAAACTTAACACTCGGTTCGAAAATGTTTGAGATATGAATTTTAGTATAAATCTATTTTCGACGATTTTGCAGGCTTATGTCAAATTTGTGCACCCTATAACACCGCCAAAAACACCAAAATTTTTTTCTGCAAAGTAAGTTTGTTATTTCCGTCAGTGATGCTCCATGCAGAATTTCACCCAAATCAGAGATGGTACGTTCAAAATGGAATGCTGAGCTATCTTTTGTTTACTGAAAAAATGTGTTCTAAAATTTACATAATTTAATACACAAATTAACTATTATTCAATAAATTAGATTTTTATTCATGTGTACTCAATATCAATACTACCAACTACATTACATGAGTAGTTGGCAATTACATGATGAAATGATACAAAATAAAAATCTTTATTCTTATACACATTTTTAAGTAGGGTTTTTTTGAAGCATTCCAGTGTATTTATTTGGAATAAAGTGAAACAAATCGGAAAACAAAAAAAAAATCACATCACTGTCTCCAACTACTCCGTATTAATTTTAACTCGTTTTTGGTCTAACGAATTAAATGCTGTCAGCTGCAGTGGAACACTTTAAAATTGGAACGTTTTTTCTAAACTCTGCTTGGTGGAGCGGAGCAGCACATGCTGTCATGTTCTGCCGCTCATTAATCAAAATATTTTTAATCAAAATATATACAAAGTTTTTCGAAGATCCTTTTTTTAAATAATGATTCACTCTTGATTAGGGCGCACAGTGCAATTAATAGCTTAAATGACAGATACAATGATTAACTTTTTTTTTAATATTTAATGAATTTGGTGGAGTCTAAAAACATAAAAACCAGATAACACAAAGCGGTTAACAAAATGTGTTCTAGGGCGCATTTTATAAATTTCATTATTCAGTATAAATTTGGTAAAAATCTTTTAATTTTTTTTTTCGTTAGCACAAGTTTTTGTCGTGTAGCAATTCCAAAGTAAACGCATCAAAAAAAATTTAAGTTACATATCGGCCACCTCCAATTTTGCTCAAACTTTCAGAATTGAATCTTTTTATGAAATAAAAATACTCATTTGAATAAAAAAATATTAAGATATTTTTTAAAGTTCTTACAAAACATTAAAATTTTGTCATTGAATGACAATGTATTGAAAAATGTATTGAAAAAGCGGAACTGCTTAGTTTTTGAAAAATCATAGATTCAACAAGGCTTACTCGATTTTTCGTTGATGTTTATTCTATCATGAATTTAATGGTAGAGTTTTAATCCTATTGATTTTACAGAAAATAAATTGGATTCTGGCATAAAAGAAAGTCACTTAAGGTCATACCTTTAAACATGTTTTTTTTCGATTTATTTTTACAAATGTCTTCTTAAATCCTTCAAAATAATGCCATAAAAGGACTTTTTAAAATTCGAATTATTTTTGGAGTTACAGAGATATATATGTATATATTCACTCGAAATCACTTTTTTAAACTGGAGTGTCGTTTTTCTCGAGAACCAGAAGTCGGCTGAAGATGCGGCGGGAGCTTTTTGTAGGTAATCACGTCAGGCAGGTCCTGAACTACGATAATTGAGCTGACTCTACTACCGGCGGAGGGGTGATGCAAAAACCCCAAAAAAAGCTAATTTTTGAACTTTTTTTAAAAATCGCACCATTTTGTCAATTTTTTATATTTTAGAAATATCCTAGTTCGGGACCTGCCTGACGTGATTACCAACAAAATTTAGCCAGCAGAATTTCGAAAAATACGACAAAAAGTTAGAAAATGATATCTAGTTTCGCGTAAAAAAAAAACCCAAAGTTAATAAATTGGAAACGACTGAGCTATAGCAATTTTAAAAAAATTATTTTTGTGGGCTTGAACCGTAGGTCATACCTTAAAATAAAATAATATTTTAAGGAAACTTACAGTAAAAAAACCTATATTAATTTCCCAAGATGTCTAGATGAATTAAAGTTTTGTGGTCAGCCTCTTGAATCCCGCTATGAAAATAGGGAAAAAGACACTGATTAAGGAAAACTGCATATGAGGGCATAATTAAAAAACCTGCAACTATAGATAATTACAGGTTGAAATTGTTTATGGTATTTGGGATAATTTTTTTCTTGTGTTAACGTGTTTAATTCTTACATTGAGAATTTTTTTGGTAATCCGAAAATTCTTATTTTGGATAACTTTAAGTCTTTTTAAGTGCGTATTTGCATAATTTTTACAAATGGGACAGGCGTAAGTCAGAATAGGCCTTATACACAATTTGTCCAGAATTATTTAATTTTTCATGTTCAGTTTTGAGTTTCTTTTTATGAGGGAATTAAGACTTCTACTGCACCTAATTGCTTTAATGAACTGGTGAATTTTTTTTCAGCAATAACTATTTATTGTCTTTTCAAAACTATCTCAAATCTGAAAATCGAGCTAGCCTTGTTGAATATATTATTTTTCAAATGTAAGTAGTTTCGCGTTTTCCTCAATTTGTACCAAATTTGAATGTGTCGTAAAAACTTTAAAAAATCTTAAATTTTTGTACTCAAATGAGTGTTTTTATTTCATTAGAAGATTCAATTCTGACAGTTTCAGCAATATCGGAGATGGTGAACCCGTATGACTGATTCGCTAAAATTGGAATGGCTGGTGTACTTCATGTTTCACTTAACTTTTCCCAATTTTTTATAAAAAACGCCAATTTTCCGGGCGTGACATCACTCAATGATTAAAATTCTTCTTAAACTAAAATTGAGGCTTATATTGTCTGACGATTACTCTAGTTTTTTTTATATGTATAAAGAAATTTTATTTTTTAAAATTAAGATGCAACATTTTCACATAGAATACATGGAAAGGTCAAAGTAGGACTACCTTATTCATTTGACCCCTATAGGGATCATTTTGGAGGGAATTCACTTATTTTTCTTTAGTTTTCGTTTTTTTTTTTATTGGGACCCCAGAAGGGATGCGGATAGGGGTAGTTATCTTAAGATGCAATATTGGGCGTAGGTAAATATTTAGATCAGTTCATAGATTGGATCCTCTAGGGGTCAATCTGAAGGAGAAACTATTTTTTATATAAGGTATTAAGTATTTTTCTGAAGTTTATGTTATTTTTGTGTATTATCATGTGGATCTTCGAAATGGTGGTAAATAATGGGTGGATATATTCAGGAGAAATGTTAGGGATGAACAAATAGTAGTACTCGCTCTTACGTTTGATCCGTTCTAGGAGGCCGTGTTTCGTTTTCTCTGAAATTTTTTTAAAATTTTATAAACTATTTTTTGTATAGACACCACCAGAGGGTCATCAGATAGGGGTGGGATATGTTCAGATGAAATGTCAGATATGAGCAAAATATAGGACCAGCTAATACATATAGATCCTTTGAAAGGGAGTCGTGTTTTTTTTTAAATTTCCAACATTATTCTTTTTTGTATTTTTGTACTGGTACCCCACATGAATGGTATTTTAACCCATTTCCAGCTATTGGCGTATTTTTGCATCAGTAACTGTAGAATTTTGAGCGGGTGAGTGCGAAAGTGATATTACCTGGCACTGTAGGGATTTTGTTAGTATGAACCTTTGGCAATTTATGTTATTTTTGGTTTGAGTCGATTCGGTCGTTTAGTTGGATTTTACACCCACGTCGCGTCGCAATTTTTGGTCTTTTTTTTAATTTTTGAAAATTCCGGAAAAATATTTCAAATTGCTTTTTAATAGTAATTTTTATAAGTTTTAAATTGTATGTTAAAATAAATTTAGAGCCCGTTTGCTGTTTTAAAATGGGCAGGTACGGCTGTGAAGATATGTGATGCAGCTAGTGTTGCAAAAATCTACCAGGTCGCCCAGCCCTTGCTTGTGGAGGTAAAAATTAAATTATTTATTAAATTAATTAAATTATTCCATATAAAGTTTACGGTTATATAAAGACTATGGAGGAAGTTTCATCGTTGTTAAGGACCCGCCGGAAATGGGTTAAGAAAAAATGTTGAGGGTTAAAAATTGGACCGATGACACATTCGCAACGGGGGAGCTATGTCAAACGTTTTTCAAATTAGCTCTCTTCAGACACTTTTTTAAAGGAAATATTAATGGCAACTTCGTTTCTCGAAAAATTTTTGCAACTTTTCTGCCCTCTTTGAAAATTCAGAATTTTTTCTAATATTGAGGTCAACATTTTGGAGAAAAGAACACGATTCAATTTTGGAGGTCACTATTTTTTTTCTTAAGAGGGAAGAATTTCCAAAAAGGGCAGAAAAAATGTGGCATTTTTTCGAGGAACGTAAACTCCATAAATTTGATAGCTTATTTACGGAGGTAAAACAAAACTATTCAAGAGAGCTGAAAACGTTGTTGTCACTATATGTAAATATGTAACGAAAAAGCATTTATAGTTTTTTCTTCACGAGTGAGGAAAACTTGATACAGGTTTGAAATCATTAAGAAATTTTTGTTTCAAAACTATTGAAAATATCTAAAATGTGAAATTCTAGCCTTTTGTCGCCAGCAATAAGATCACAAAAATATTTCAAAATTTAAATTATATAAAAAAAATTTTGCATTTTTCTAAAATTTCATCTCTATGTCACTAAAACAAAAATACTAAACTAAATACACAATACTATATTAAATTACTCCATTCAACTTTTATGTTTGCAAAATTTTAATCTATAATTATGTTTTATCTACCACTGTGTGCCACTGGTTGAGCGCCAACCAATACAAGAACCACTTTAACGCATACAACAACTAATCAACTAGTCATTTTAATACAAAGGGTGAGCGAGAGAGCGTAAAACCACGATCGACTCGAACGTGAACCCATGACTTAAAAAAACAAGTAGAATAAAACAAAACCTTAAAAATATACCGCCAACAAAACCAGAGAAGAAAACCGCACAAAAGACAACAAAATTAAAATCATTCTGCTGTGTTTGTTTTTTCTAGACTTTTTGTTTTCATAACGTGTTTTATTTAAGTGAAGTGAAGTGAAGCAAATGCAACAACAATAATAAGAACTACAACAAGACAACAGCGCACAAAAAGTATATAGTACACAAGTGAAAAAGAGTTAAATAAACTACATAGAAGCAAGTGTTAACAAGAGAGACAAAAGATAACAGTTAAAAGTCTACCAAACAAATTATGGGTGTATAATGAAGGCTAAGATAAAGAAAATTTTAGTCAAGCCACAGATGTAGTAAGTTTTTAATCATTACTAGTGGACAAAATTTGCAGAATTGAAATTAATATTTTTCTCAAATGCCAAAGTAAAATTGCAAAGCAATCCGGAACGAGTTCTTAAAAAATCCATAAAAGAAGGCCTGACAGTTTGCAGTGCAGGCTATTGAAACAGCGAAATCAATTAAAGAAACTCAAGCCGCACACACACACGCACGCTCGCACAAACATTACAATAAGTAATTTCAATTCGCAGGTCAAGGTGAGCAAATTTTGATGGGTTCAACTTTTAGTTAATTTCCTTAGATACCGCTCAACAGGTAAGCAAATAAAAATAAAAAAATCAGTTCCACGAAATACCATAAAATATATATTATTTTTAAGTATTCAGTCACGTTACGATGACGTTTTTCTCGCACTGAGCTCATATCGCGGCGGCGCCACACAAAAAACTTTAACTTTTCACTTTATTTTCTCATAAATTTCCTTATTACGAACAATTTTCTACACTTTTCTTAACCTCTCTTGGGAAAATATGAACATTTTCTTTTAGGCACTTATTCCAACTTATGAATTTCACTTGTTTTAAGCGAGATTTTTCAATTATAGCCACTTTTAAAGCGATAACTTTTTTTATTTTTCTAACCCCTGCTTTTGTCACTGATATTCACTTATTATATTTCGCTTCTCTTTTTGTTTTGTATTCTTTGCGTTAGTATCACTAGATTCCGTATCCACCAACCAACGTTCGGTATCGCTCGCTCGAAACTGCCGCAGCCGGTGTTGGTACGATTGAATAGAACTCCAAATTAAATTCAGCTCAGTTTCAGTTCCATTTGGTTTCTATAGAAACTTCGAATTTTAATTGGTTGCTTAGTGCTGGGTTTGTGTCTCAGATAAAGTGGTGAGTTAACGATCATTTGCTAGTGGGTTTGTTTATCTCTAACGCTCTCTGAGCTTTTATCAACTGAAGCTCAAGAATGATAGAATACAAAGATTGCGCCGAAGACAAGAAAATGAGTACAACAAAATTGTCGTTCTGCGCATGTACGTCATAATATCAATGCTGTTTTGGAGAGCGATCCCTTTGCATACGATTTCTACTAAGAAATGAAAACTGCATATATTTTAATTTGTATAATTAAAATAAAAGAAGCAAGAAGCAATTTATTGGAACGAGAAGAGGTTAATTTATTAAGTACTGTTTTGCAAACATTATTTTTACTATTATTTTATTACAACCAGTGAGCAGCTTAGTCAAAAAAAAAATTGTCTGAGAAACCAACTGCAGTAAGCATTATTTTTTGACTTGGATTTTATAAAAATGTTTATTAAGAGTTTAATTGATGTAGTTAAACGTTCCCAGATATTTTATTTCCATTGATTTACCTGTGAATTGAAAGGACAAATGAATGATAGTTCCAATTTTTTAAATAATGAAACAAATTTTGTTAAGTTCATATATTTTTGTATTTTTGTTTTCATTTGTGTGCGTTTTCTACAATTTCTTGGTTTAATTTTTGTATTTATTGCGAACATCAGGTTTCTGAAAAATATTTGTTTGCTACTGCTACTACAATTAGCAGCTGCACACTTCATTTTTTAAATTTTAAGTTAAAAACTCTCAAATATACTTCGATATATACACAATTAAATTAAATACAACCGATCGCAGTACGTTTCTCAAAGAAATAAAATATTGTGACGTAGTCAACTGAATAGCTGGTTGTCAAACTCAATTAGCAGAAGTAACGGACCTGCGCAAAGCGTAATCTCTTATTCTATCATTCTTGACTGAAGCTCATAGGTTCATAGGTTGACAATTGAATTTCTTAGGTAATGGTTTGTTTTTGGTGTGGTTTTGTTATAAAACATATAATTTGGTTCATTTCCTAAGCTTGTTTTGTTTTTATTTAGATTGGTAAGAATTCATAAAATAAATGGATCCAAAAAATAATCATAAGATATCGCTTGTTTCGATAAAACTCGAAAAAAAATTTGAGGAGAAACATTTTCAATTTTGAATAGACATAGGAAATTGCTTCATCTTGTCTTACATACTACTATAACACAAAATGTGGCAACAGGTTTGCATTACTTAGTTACATCCTTCCAAAATGAAATCATAAAATGATTCTGAGATATAGCCATGTTTTATGTAAGTAAATTTGAAATTAATTTATTTATTCTTATATAATCGCAAAACCTTTTCTCATGCACAAAATAAAAAGATATCTTTACCAAAAATATACATACATAGTAGTACAAATTTTTCTGGGTAGTTAATCCTATTTTTACGTATTTTTGGATATGCCGTTATTAAAGAAAAGGTGCGATATTGTCCCCTGCATGCCAAAACCGTGAATGTGAAAAACTTCGATTTTGTGTTTATTTCTGTTTCTGATGCAATTTTATATAAGGAACATTGTACTTATGTATGGAATAGGAATGTGGATCAGATCTGCAGCAATACTACAGTTCTGAAAATGAATTTTTTTTATTTTTTTATCATGCAAAAAAATGAATGTCCCACATACTCGATTTCTTGAAGCATGAATGTCTTATAAATTGGAATAGGAAAACCAAATTTAACTCTTAAATCGAGGGACTTAATGCCCACATATCTGCAAGCCAAAGTTTCAGGACAAAAAGATCCTTCACATTCATACATAGCTTATTTCCTTGAAGCATGAATGTTTTATAAATTGGATTTTTTGTGCATGCAAAAACAATGAATGTGTAGGCCAATAAAATTTAAATCACTAATCAAAAGAACCTAATGTCTACATATCTGCACACCAAAGTATTAAAAATAACATAATTACGTATCTTACACATTACTCGATTCTTTGAAGCATGCAAATTTTATAAATTGGAATTTTTGTGCATGCCAAAACAACGAATGAGTTCTAAAATCCCTTAGTAATGAGGTAAACCATCAAAATTTAAATTATAACTTCAGGGACCTAATGCCCACATATCTGTAAACCAAAGTATTCATAAGATCCTCAACATATCAACATTCATACTCCATTCCTCGATTCTTTGTAAGCATGCAAAAATTGGAATTCTTTTGCCTGTCAAAACAATGAATGTGTTTTGAAATTCCTTTGGAGAGATGTAGGCCATCCAAATTTTAAATCATTTTTAAGTAACTAAATACTTCCCATTCGGTAATTGAAAATTTAAAAAAAAATTAACTTCCCTATTTTTTAGAAGCATTTAAACTCGTTTTCCCGAAAACGTTAAAAAGCACATTCATGGTTTTGGCATAAAGGTGACGATATGATATAAAACCAAATATATCATATCATAGCATAGCATATCATATCATATCATATCATATCAAATCATATCATATCATATCATATCATATCATATCATATCATATCATATCATATCATATCATATCATATCATATCATATCATATCATATCATATCATATCATATCATATCATATCATATCATATCATATCATATCATATCATATCATATCATATCATATCATATCATATCATATCATATCATATCATAACATAACATAACATAACATAACATAACATAACATAACATAACATAACATAACATAACATAACATAACATAACATAACATAACATAACATAACATAACATAACATAACATAACATAACATAACATAACATAACATAACATAACATAACATAACATAACATAACATAACATAACATAACATAACATAACATAACATAACATAACATAACATAACATAACATAACATAACATAACATAACATAACATAACATAACATAACATAACATAACATAACATAACATAACATAACATAACATAACATAACATAACATAACATAACATAACATAACATAACATAACATAACATAACATAACATAACATAACATAACATAACATAACATAACATAACATAACATAACATAACATAACATAACATAACATAACATAACATAACATAACATAACATAACATAACATAACATAACATAACATAACATAACATAACATAACATAACATAACATAACATAACATAACATAACATAACATAACATAACATAACATAACATAACATAACATAACATAACATAACATAACATAACATAACATAACATAACATAACATAACATAACATAACATAACATAACATAACATAACATAACATAACATAACATAACATAACATAACATAACATAACATAACATAACATAACATAACATAACATAACATAACATAACATAACATAACATAACATAACATAACATAACATAACATAACATAACATAACATAACATAACATAACATAACATAACATAACATAACATAACATAACATAACATAACATAACATAACATAACATAACATAACATAACATAACATAACATAACATAACATAACATAACATAACATAACATAACATAACATAACATAACATAACATAACATAACATAACATAACATAACATAACATAACATAACATAACATAACATAACATAACATAACATAACATAACATAACATAACATAACATAACATAACATAACATAACATAACATAACATAACATAACATAACATAACATAACATAACATAACATAACATAACATAACATAACATAACATAACATAACATAACATAACATAACATAACATAACATAACATAACATAACATAACATAACATAACATAACATAACATAACATAACATAACATAACATAACATAACATAACATAACATAACATAACATAACATAACATAACATAACATAACATAACATAACATAACATAACATAACATAACATAACATAACATAACATAACATAACATAACATAACATAACATAACATAACATAACATAACATAACATAACATAACATAACATAACATAACATAACATAACATAACATAACATAACATAACATATTATATCATGTCATATCATATCATTTTATATTATATCGTATCATTTCGTTTCATATCATATCATATCATATTATGTCATATTATATCATATCATATCTTTTCATATATTATATCATATCATATTATATCAAACCATATCATACCATATCATATCATATAATATCATATCATATTATATCATATCATATCATATCATATCATATCATATATTATATTATATCATATATCATATATTATCAGCATATATCATATATTATGTATCATATATCATATATTATATCGTATCATATCATATTATATTATATTAAGTCATATTATATCATATCATTTCATATATCATATCATATCATATCAAATCATCAAAGCATCTCTGGAATGCCTCCTACCGTTTGCGAATTCTACGAGAATCTTTAAGAACTTCATTTAAACACAAAGTTTCCTTTGCTCGTAACCCGCACCACTAAGGACCAAAATAAGTCTATGTGAGCCTCCGTCAGTAGGCATCCGGATTTACGTAACCTAACCTATTCAACACACTGGACTTATGTGCATCCAACTCTTTTGTGTCATGATATAAAATATACATTCTTAATCTTTTTACTATAACTTTCTTAACGTAGTTAATTAAATTTTTGGCCTATGAAACTTGTATTTCATTCAAAAATAAGCTTTTAACAAGTTAAAAAAAATCATAATATTCTATTGCTAATTTTAATGACACTACCACTGGATTGCATATAATTTCAGTGTGCCGATTATTTCATTAGTGTTAATTGGAATAAATAAAACATATTTAATGAACATGCTAATTTAATTATCAAAAAAGTTTACAGAATAAAAATTAATTTATCAAAATTGTTTTGTAACAAAATTTTTAATTAAAAAAACAACTCTTCTAATATGTGTGGTTAGAAGGCGCTTGATTATTACTGGTATCTATGCTTTTTCTATTAGGTTTTCCATATTCCCAACAATGGTAACAGAGTTAGAAATTGTTATGAGAAAAATCTTAAGAAATTACATTCATCGCTGTAACGAATCTAATGAAATTATATTCTAACCTTTTTATTCACAGTGAATCGTTGATGACACCTTTTTGCCTGTACTCTTTTTATTTACCCAAAAAGTTTGTATCAAGTTTTCAAGTTGAAGAACAGTCTAATTGTCGCTTTTTATAATCACAACAATTTATTGAATTGGTAGTGTTTACCTCTTGTTCAAGCTGTCATTGAGTCTAAGAAAACGATTTGTAAACTTTTTTTTATATTAAAATGGCTTATGTTAAATCTTAAATTGTTTTTTTATTCCATATTTTGTTGATTCTTTCAATCTTGGTTTTATTCATTTAGCATTTGATTCATTTAGCAATTGTTTACTCCTTCCATGTAAAACAATGCAAGTGGCATTCTATCTTTATCTTTTTAACTGTAATTCTTTATACCTCTTAGTTCACTTTTGCAAGATTTCTTTAACCTTCATTAAAATAAAAATTGAATTAAAATATGTAGTATAAAACTATGCAAACAATTGCTTTTTTTGTGTATGTATCCAAACTTGTTGCATAGAAATTGGGCACAGCTTTTAACAATTTAACAAAAAGTTTGAACTGGTTAAATAAAAAAGTTTCCTAACCACCGTATATTTACAAGCAGATATGTTATCTTAGCGTATGAGATACAAATTTAGTAGCTGATAGATTGTATGCTTACCCATAAATTTACGCCGATAGTCATCATAGCCCATGATACGCAGATGTTGCTCCACTTCCACAGGCTCACAGATGATTTCATAATCCGAGGGATCGAACATTTTAATGGGTTTATGTGTAATATTTATGTTGGTATTTGAAAAATGTTATTTGTTGTGTTTGTTTTCTGGATAAATTTTAGATATTTGAGGTATTAAGAAATAAGGTTTTTATTAAAATTATGACAAGATAGAAAAAAAAAATCACGCAGTTGAGATTTCTTTTAGCACTGACACTATTTCACTGAGCAAATTTTCCTGAAGTTGAATAAATCGGCACTCAAAACAATTATATTCGCTTTTATCTTTAAAGAACAAAAGGCACGTCAATTTTTAAACGATTATGTCACAACTTTTAAGCGAATAAAACTTTTACTGTCACCCTTTTTTTTCTGAAGTGTATGTTTGTGAACTTTGTGACACCAACAATTAAAGTACTTTCATTGCGATCACTTAAACCACATTCAGTCCATGTTGTATGTATGTATGTATGTTTTGAATTAATGAACAAAATTAACTTCTTATATCACATAAAAATAAATTTAAAATTCATCCACTTTACGCCTGCACATTAAATCATCGCGTAACTTAAAAGTAAGACATGCTTTGCGATGCAACTTTATCTTGCACGAGCCCGCACTGTATCTCGAACAAAAAACAACTTACTGACACTCTTAGTTAGATGCTTACGAAAGAGATTCCAGTAAAATTTTAATCGCATTCGCTGATAATAATACTAATGTTTATTTTTTCTATTAATTTTTTAATGTCTTCTATTCTATTTAGATTGTGTTGTGACTCCGTAACTTGTTCTAAATTGTTGTGTCTCTATACAGCTTCTCTTTCTTTACGCTTTGTTTTTGTTCTGACTTAAAAAGCGTCTGGTTGTGGAGAATCGCATATCTTATCGCAAATTTGAATTTGAACTTGTTTTTTCACAAATAATACATGCTTTTCATTTTATTTATTTCAATAAAAAATAAATATTTAAAAACTATCTTTACTTTTGCTAATATATCTTAAAACACAGGAAGTTTCATCAAATCCATTACCCACTCACTTTTCAATTCAATTCAATAAACTTCATTGTTCTACAGAATGTCTTCAATTTGCTTGACCGAGTAAAAATTTTAAATTTCTTATCAGTTCTAAATTCTTAACAGTCTTAACTGATTTGAGTACAATAGCTTGTTGTGCTTCGAGCTACACTCGCAACAAATTTTCAAGGTAATCATTTATCAGCGTTGCTTTATTTTGGCAACAATTAGCAATAATTGTTGCAAATGTTTTTGTGATGAACAGCTAAAAAAGTGCCAATTCGATAAGAGTTTAATTAATCGCACATAACTGACTCAACACTGAAATTGTTAACCCTTTCAGTTTGAGCAGTTTACTTTTTAGCCACTAACGAATTCTTAAAAGTTTGATTTTTTTTATTTTTAGATTGCTTTAATTTTCTACCGTCGAAGCCAACTTTACACCAAAAGTGACCATTGTAGTAAAATATTACTTTCAAAAGAAAAGTTTGAAATTCAAGAAGCAAACTTTTATTCTTTCTCTTCGTTGTTAGTTGTGTTTTATTTTTGTGGTTTTTATAATTTTTTGAAAACATAACTATTTTACTTGCATAATCCCATACCTTCTGCTAAGTAACCTCAGCCAAAGATTCAGATACATTTATTACATCAGGCAAAAAAAAAAAGTTACTTGCACTGAATAACTTTATTAAGACAAGGATCTAACAAAAAATCATACACACACTTCCTTTCTTCATTTAGTAAACCTAGATTCGTATATTGCTTTTTTTTTAAAATCATGCCTTTAGCCAGGAGTTTCCATAGGGGAAGCAGGGAATTTTTATTAGAAAAATTTATTGCTGCCAAAATGCTATTTAAGTAAGCTTTTTTCTGTAAAATTACACATCTTCTTATATACTAATAGGCAAACATCAAATGTTGTCGTGCACTTTTTCGATATTAATTTTAGAATAAGGACAATGAAACTTATATCATTCGAAAGGTATTGCGCCCTGTATGTGCAGAATGATTTTAGATTTTAAGATTATGACCTCTGACCCAAAATATTAACGTTGAAAGTTTGTATTATTTTTAGCAAGGAATCTCAGGGCTAGGAAGTGGTAGAATGGTCAATGAGGTATCAAATGAAAGATCTGGCTACACAGTATGATGACAATTTAGATTGGTGACCTTCGACCTGAAATATGAGCGTAAAAAGATAGGGTGTGCAAAAAATACTTTCGACATTTTGCGCCATCTCTTACGGATACCCTACAATAAGCATTTTTTTATTCAACAAATTGAATACATATTGTGATGGCGAAATTTCTTACAAATAGTAAAGTCTGAAAAATTTCCGTTATTTTGACATAAAAATTATAGCGATATCTCAAAAACTACATATGTTCTCAGTACAACGTATTTTTGTATCAAAAGTCGTTGGTTGAGGAATATAACGGTATACGAAAGCTTTCTTGGTAATATTTTCCACGGGTAGTAAAAATCTAAAATATTTAGGTTTTGCTCAAAAAATAAGACAAACGTTTTTTTGTTATAATTGTTTTTTCTTATTACATTTTCTTTTTTACACTCTTTCATATGATATAACATTTATTTGCAAAAATTTCCTTATTTTGACACATAATTCAAGAAACAGTTTCTACCATCGAAATTCATGAGTACCCCCATGATTTTTTTGATGAAAATGTAATTTTTCAATATGTTATTTTTACATTTTTTACAAAGTTTTACAGCTCAAGAAATAATTTCTGCGAAAAAAATATTCAAATATTCAAATAAACCACTCCAAAGTTATATACACAAAACTATGATTTAAGCAATTTCCTTAGCTACATATATATTATTATCTTATATATTAATACGCAAACATAAAATGATGTACACTTTTTTTTAATTTTTAATTAAGGGGTACTGTATTCTTATGTATGGAACAATATATCGTGCAGATGGCCGCCGCGGCTTTGCTGGCATACACGCGATCTTTTAATAAAATTTTCAATGACCGTTTTGCATAAATGCTGCGGTATTTCATTAATGCAGCGTCCAATTTCCTCTTTTAAGGCTTGAGTCGTCGTCGGCTTATTCGCGTAAACTATCGACTTCAAAAAACCCCAAAGAAAAAAAAATCTAACGGTGTTAAATCGCACGATCTAGGCGGCCAATTCTGATCTCCAAAACGCGAAATAACACGACCGGGAAATGACTGATGCAGCAATTGAATTGTTTCTCTGGCTGTATGACATGTGGCGCCGGCTTGTTGGAACCACATGCCCTCCAAATTCATTTCTTCAATTCTAGGCAAGAAAAAACTGGTTATCATTTCACGATACCGAACACTATTGACTGTTTGCGCTTGACCTGCCTCATTTTCATAAAAAAAAGGTCCAATGATTCCTCCAGCCCAAAAACCACACCACACAGTGACACGTTGAGGATGCATTTGCTTCTCGTGAATCACTCGAGGATTTTCCTCACCCCAAATGCGACAATTATGCCTATTGACGAAGCCATCAAGATGGAAATGGGCCTCGTCACTAAAGAAGGTTTTAGCGGCAAAATCAGCATTTTCATGTTGTCTCTCAAATACCCAATTAACGAACTCCCTTCGCTGTTCATGGTCAGCTGGCTTCAGTTCCTGAGTCAATTGAACTTTGTATGCATGAAGATGCAAATCTTTCGTCAAAATTCGCTGCATAGTGGATTTGGAGACACCAATTTGTTGAGCTCGGTGCCAAATTGATCGCAATTTGCGAACTGTAGCCGCAAAACTTTCACCATTTTGGTAAAACAATTTCACAATGAGAATGCGTTGTTCATTCGTGTAGCACTCCATTTTTACTAACCTCGTACCTTCTACTAGCAAACAATAACAATTGTCCAAATGTCAAACAATGACACTTCGAATGGCGCCAAATTTAAAAATTGCATTCTTGTTGGGACACCCTTTATAATAAGGGCAATGAAATGTATATTATTCGCAAGGCATTGCTCCATAGATGTGCCGAATCATGTTAGATTTTAAATTGATGCCTTCTGACCCGGAACATTAACGTTGAAATTTTATATTAATTTTAGTAAGGAATCTCAGGACTAAGAAGAGGTAGAATAGTGAACGAGGTATTAGATGAAAGGTCAGGCTGCACAGTATGATTGCATTTTAGGAATTTTAGACATTGAAAAAATATGCAAAAAATACTTCAGATATTTTCGCCATCTATTACGGATACCCTACAATAAACATTTTTTTATGTTGCAAGTGTGAATATATATTGTGGAGGTGAAATTTCTTTAAAATAGTAAATTATGAAAAATTTCCGCTAATTTGACTTAAAAATTATTGTGATATCTCGAAAACTCTAGATGTTTTCAGTACAACGTATTTTTGTATGAAATGTTGTTGGTTCAGAAATATAAAGGTATACGAAACCTTTTTTGGTAATAGCTTTCACGGATAGTGTGTTAAAAAATTTCCCGTTATAATGACATCAAAGAATGTAGATTTCCTCAGTACAACGTATTTCTTTGAAGCAAGATCATCGCCTCAAAAAGAGAAAAAAACGGTTGAAATTTCGTGTTATGACTTTGCAAGCTAATATCTCAGCCATTTTTTAATCGATTTTCATCCAATTTTCTATGTCTGAAAGATCAATTACATGATTTTGGAGAAATCTTACCAACAGTTATATCACCCATTCAATGTTTAATATGGTTTTAAAAACCTCTAAAATACTCAGAATTGCTAAAAAAAAAAAGCCAAAAGATTTTTGTTGTAGTTTTTTTTTCTTATTAAATTTTCTTTTTTCATACTCTTTCATATAACATATGATTTATCTGCAAAACCAGCTTCATTTTGGCACATAATTCAATAAACAATTTTTATCATTGATACGTCCTATGATTTTTTTTGTTGAAAATTAATTTGTAAAAATGTTGTTTTAATATTTTTTATAAAATTCTACAGCTTAAAAAATAGTTTCTGTGAAAAACTTCTTAAATATTTCAAACCACTTCAAAGTTATTCACACAAATCTATGTTTTAAGCTATTTTGTTATATGTATATAGAAAAAGGCGTAGGAAAAACGGTTATTCCGTGTTTCTGAACCGATTATAAAATTTTTTTTAAATAAATTAGAGAAGGGGTTCACTGAATATTTTTGTGACCTTTGACCTGAAGTATAAGCGTTTAAAGAATATTTCTTAAGTAAAACCTTAACTATAAAAAATGGAACAATATGGTGTAAGAGGAAACTTTCGACATTAATACAATGTACAAAAAATATTTTTCGCTATATCTTACGAATACCCTACCATTTTTGTATGTATGTAACATGTGTGAATATTTATTGTGATGGTGAAATTTCTTACAAATTCTTTTAATTTTGACATCAAAGTTATAACGATATCTCGAAAACTTTAGCTTTTCTCAGTACAACGTGTTTTTGTATGAAAAGCTCTGGTTGTGAAAAATAACGCAGTATGGAACTTTTTTTTGTGTAATATTTTTATAGATAATATTTTAAAAAAAATTTCAGCTATTTTGATTTTTTAAATTATTTCGATAATTTGAAGATTAAGATTTTCGTAGTTCAAACTATTTTCTAAAAGCAAGGTCATAGCCTCAGAATGAGAAAAAACGATTGAAATTTCAGAAAATTGGTCGAATTTCGGCCACAGACGATACTAGTTTCGTTAATTTGGTAATATTGTTTATAGAAGATATATCTAAAAGATTTCCGATTTGAAATATTTTTAGCATGAGGTTTAAGTGAAGTTAAGTAAACTAAATTAACTCTTTAAAAATATAAATAAGCAATTTTATGCGGGTTTTTTATTAAAAAAAAAAAATATAGTTTGTGTGGAGAAAGGCGATGCAATTTACCTAGAATTCTATTTTTTGTGCTGTTACTTAATTTTGGCTAAAACTTATTTGTACAAAATTTCTTTTACAATTTCTGAGATAATGCAAATGTCATCCTAAAATCGAAAAAAGCGCACTGTGCGCTGAAGAGGATATTCTATACAATGACTGTAAAGGATTTTATAGTATCAACGCCATCATGTATACTTGCATTCAATTTCATTTTGAGATTTGCTATATTAAAATGCAAATCTCATACGTCGATGCACGATATCCAGGAAGTAACCACGATTCGCATGCAAGGATCATGAACGTCTTACCAAACAGTTTTTTGAAAATAAATACAGCAAATGAGAACGAAATGCTTATATTCTTTGTAAAAATGAAACGAACTTAGAAACAGAAAACCAATTTGAAGCATTTTTATATATTTAATACGAAATTCAGGTAACATTTTACAACATTGGCTAATAACACCATTTCGTTCGCCAGAGGAAGTACATGGAAAAGCTCAAATTACTGTGAAAGATCCATTGGGTTATTAAAAATAGATTTTGTTTAAGGTGACAGCTGCATTATTCTCCTATAAAAGCTGTTCAAATAACCAACGTTTGATATTCCTTGTAACTCATAAACAAGTTATTTGTTTTTACATCAGTGCTCGTGTAGTAACGTCATTCCTATTACCACTACTACTTCCTTGCAAAATATTAATTGTGATACTACGGTTGAAAACGCATTGGATCACATTTGGTGCCACTGAAACTAACAAAAAAAGCACAAAAAAAAATGCACCAGGCACCAAACCTAATATTAAAGTTGCCCTAGGCACCAAGTTAGCATCAGTGATTTTGTTCTTGCTTTTCTGTATATTAAAAAGACATCAGCTGCGTTCCATTTACTTCAAAATAATCCAGACTATTGTTTTTTACATGCAAAGCAAAAACAAAAATAATAATCCTATAACAAATTGGATTATTCTTACTACCCATATAAAATTGTGTATAGCCTTTAAAAAATTTAAGACACTGATACCGCACCTGTATAATTTTATGAGCTGATGTTGGCTACAACAACTGCTGTGATTTCATTTTTTGAATTAATTGGTTGCATGATGCAATTAGTAATAGGTAGAAGTGACAGTTCGTGTTAAAACCATCGAATGTCAAAAAAAAAGAAAACAAAATAGAGAGCGTGTGTTGACTCCGCTAAATGCGGCCAATGTGTGTGACACACGCTCTCTATTTTTTTTTCTGTTTGACATTCGATGGTCGCTGCTCGTGAGAAAAAAGGTAGCTGTCAAGGCTACCTAATAGTGTTTATCATAATTTTTATTAATACCATGAGTGTTTGTCTGCAACGGTAGCATTCCCTACGGGTCTGTTTTCTTGCCGATCCTTTCAGAAAATCTATTATCACGATTATATTAAGGCGAAAGGAACGCAGCTTTATTTTTAAATTTAGACGTATTTCGAATGGTTATTTTTTAAGGAATGCCCTATTATCATTGTAAAATTAAATGTTAATTTACCGACTTTTTGTTTCAATTTAAAAAAATTTATTATTGCTGGCCAATAAGGTCCACAATTTTTGTTCACTAAAACACCAAGTTTTAATTATAAAAGTTTTTGTCAATATTTTGACTGCCGTCGGCAATCAAATGTTTTCAGTTGTCCTGATGATGATTGCCGACGGTAGTCAAAATATTGACAGTAAATTTTATAATTAAAACTTGGAGTTTCATTGTAAAATTTTACTTACCTTAATTAACTGCTAAAAAAAAACGCAAAAGGTCACAATAAATAACAACACCGAGCATCCATTGGAATGATAAAAATTTATTGATAATAATAATATATCATAAATAATGTTCTTGTAGTCATACTTCATTTATTTTGTTCAATATTCCGATACATTGTCTTCATTGATGTTTGTTTGTGTTCATTTGTTTTTCATTTCATGTTGTTTTCTTTTTGTATTTCTTATACATATATATATCTATACTTTTTTGCAATATTTAAAACTACTACAGTTAAAATTTAAAATTTAGTACACATAAATATAGAGATTCATTAAAATATTCATATTCATATATATGTTGCTTAGATTTGCACAGTGAAAGAGTTTTAACTGATATGTTTTGTTTTGTTTTGTTTTGTTTTTTTTGTATGTTTAATTGTACATAACATTTTTTTTTATTATATGGTATAGTTGTTGTTCTTAATATTCAATATTGCATTGATTTTATTAGGCAAGGGTACATTGAGAGTATGAAAGTAGCTTCAATTCAATTACATAAGTGAGTTTCAATGCCATAACATAGCCCTAGTATAACTATCCTTAAAGTAATGGGAAACTTAAGCCTTTAAGTTTAATTCCAAACTAGAAAATTTTAAAAATTAAAAAAATTGAGTTGATGTAATGTTGTTTGCTTAGCTATAATTTAATTCTTATATCTTAGCAAGGATATTTATGATTCTTCAAATTATCTTGTTTGATCGTCTTGAAATTTTCAGTTGGTCAAAATTCGGAATGACACAAGAATGCTGTTGTTATTGCACTCGAAGTGTGGTGTGTTGATAATACTAAAATGGGTCAGATTTTGTATAATTTTCCATTCTAAAAACTTCAAGAAAAGCAACAAAATAATAATAACAATAATAAAAAAAATAAATAATATTTGTAAAATTAAAAGTTGTAACATCTATTAAATAAAACTCACAAAAAAAAATACATTTTAAAAAATTTTCTCAACAGGATCAAAGTTTAATTTTTCTTGAAACAAAATAAAATAAAACTAAAATATGAATGGTTGAATAACGGTAATGGAACTTGTAGTTATTCGTTAGAAGCTAAAAAAAAATTTAGCAACAAATAATTACAGTACAGAAATGAGAAGTCACTTAATTAATTGCAAAATATTAATATATAAAAATATTTCTAGTCCATAAATATCATTAAATGTGCTCTCTGATTCATTTTCTTTGTCTCTTCCCCTAAAATATGATCAAATAATTGGCTTGAACTAACTTGACGTTCTTCTCGTAAATCTTTGTTATTAATGTAGAAAAGTCAACGCAAATATCTAAAATATTCCTGTTTTATAACAGTTCGCAAGGGAATTAAGGATATTTCAGATATATCATTACCACAATAAACTCAAGAGTGCGGATGCTCACCCATGCAGTAGTTCTAGTACAGCATATTTGAATATTTAATAAAGTGCACACTTGTCTATTAGATATACACCTATAGATACACATCTGCCAACTCCTAGTATCTATCAGGTACGAGTCGAGTTTTAAAATGAAAGATAGTCTAAAATGCTGATAGATAGTCTATAAGTTACGAAACAAACATACACGTTGAGTGGATCTTAGCCCATCAAATCATAATTGAAATACCAAAATCTGCTTGTATTTACTTACAAAGATACATTACCCTTATTAGTTTTTTTTTTGCATGTAATCTAGCAAATTTTGTTTTCATAACCCAGACAGTTATAAAAGCTATCAAACTATCATTCATTTGTTCTTCTTTCAAAACCTCAGTAAATACATATAACAACATCAGAGAAAGGTCTTGAAAAATAAGCTTCGCTCAACAATGCGGACTTTTTCTTATAAGAATTTGCTTTTAAAAAAAGTTTACGAGGTAAAAAATGCTTCTTTGGTAAAACAGAAAAGATAGTCAGTCATAATGTCCGAATAAAAATTGTGTGCATCCACACACACGGCTTAAACAACAACAAAGAGAGCTTTCCGAGTGCACAGCTTTATACTGAAACAAGAAGTTGTGAAAAGCTCTGGCACCATTTGATGCAAGGAAATGTTGTCGATAGTTGATTTTTCAATACAAAATTTTCTTTTTTATTTTAGTGTTTTTTTCCGCTAATTTAACAAAGAAAAGTTTAAAAAATGTAGAAGGGTTTAAATAGAATTTATAATATTTTATATATATATATATATATAAAATATTTGTGTTCTAATTTTTTATTTTAATTTTTAATATTTTATATTATTTAGTTTTAGTTTTAATAAAATATTTGAATTAGAAACATTGTAAGATATTTAAGTATATCCCTTAACAACACCCTTACCGCATGCTCAAAGCATACTGACTTAAAATTTAAAGCACAATTAGGGTATTCACAAGGTGTGCTATCATGTCATATTGTCCTAAAATTTTTCAACTAAAATTTGCAAGATAAATAATCGCAAATAAGAAACAGCTATTTGACTACGAGACTTCAATAAACATAGCTTTTAGAGTTGTGATATATTAGTACTTTTTTATATGGAAGGCAACAGTAAAATTTTTAAACTAGTCTAAAATCTTAGGACAATATGACATGATAGCACACTTTGTGACTACCCTAAATGTTTAAAAAAAATATTTACCAGTCTACAAACACAGCGAGCCGATTGCTACTTGCACAAAATCACACGACGCCCGCGTGTTATGGGAAAGCATAAGTTGCTGACCACTGCTATAGGCACATTTCAAGAAGGTGTGAAAAAGGATTGCTTAAGGGAAAGCTCATTGCCAGCCGCAGATTAAGGTTGTTCACACATGACAAAAAGAGTAGGAAACTGTTTCCTGTGACTTATGATTTTGTCGTGCATTATCAAAAAGTTTGGACAGTTATCAAATCAACTGTCAGAGCCTTTTTCTTTTTCAGAAGCTTATAAATGAGATCTGGCTTGCGTCAGCTTCAACAAAAGTAAGATGTGAACCTGTTGGGAATAATGAGCAGTTCATCGCGTTAATGCTATGATATAATAAATTTGAGTTTTATTAGATCAATTCACTGGCTTAAACATTGAACTGAATACAAATGGGTGAATGCGCAACACATATAGCTGCTTTTACATATTCCCGTATATACTCTCCTTCTTAAGTTCTTAAATTCTTCATGGTAAGACCTATCAATCGGAGGAACTTAACCGAAGATTACCTTATCTTCTCTGGATGGTCTTAGCTCTGATGGTATTAGAGCTTCATAATAAAACGGAGTTTGTAAGTGGGTTAGTGACTAGCCTCACTTCAAACTATAGCTTCGAAACAAAAACCAAAACTTCGGTAAGCAATTTTTCAAAAGTTGACCTAAAGTCCACGCACTCGTTTGCACTCACAAAAAGATATTAAGTACAAGAACTTCAGATGAAAAAGAATTATTTTATTGTTTGCGAGTATCTTCTATATTTAAGTTTTTTATCTAAATTTTCCTGACCTAGAATTTTTTAATTTTTTAGTTAATGTACTTGTACTGTAAATTTTTTGAGTACGCAGAAAAAAATCAACTTGTTAAAAAATCGACAAAAATTTAAGGCTTAATTTTTTTCATACAAATATTTTAAATTTTCATGTAAATTCGAACACAATTGTCGTTATTTTGACAACACGTTGTTCTGATTTTTTTTTAAAACATTGCGATCATCGTCAATTTGACGAGAAGTTGTTTAACCTTCAAACGCTGATTTTTTGTAACGTTAAAGACGTTTAGTGTCAATTTGACACAATGAATTACTACCAAAGATTTTAAGTTTAACACCACTGAAAACCGAATTTTTTGGTTTAAATTGTTTTTTTTTAAATATTTAGTTACAAAAAACTCAAAAAAGAATGGTCCAAATTATTTTACCATAACTATAAAATGAAAATAACTCATAAAATGTTAAAAACAAAATTTTACTGTTATCCAACTACACTTAGTTTGACCACATTTTTTGAGTGTAAAAAGAAGAATTGGACAAACTTGGGAATCGCAGTTACCACATCGCGTTCTGTAGAGATTTGCACTTTATTTATATGGACAAAATATTTCTAGTTATAGTTTTAATTTTGTCTTTGTAATTTATTCTGAGCTTAGTGTCAATATGACACTGAACGACGATTGAGGGAAATTTTTTGTGCAGCCTAACAACGACATCTAATGGGAATTTTGCTTAAGTAAAATATAAATTTAGGCATGATTTTTTACACTGAGCCAAAAATCTTAGTGGATATAAGCACAAATAAGAAAAATATAAGATTTCCTTTTTAAAAATATTTTCAAATTGCCACTAAAAGCCTTTAAAGGTTAAAGTCATATTTTTCTCGAAATTTTTTGCATCAAAGAAGTTAGGCACATTGATACTAAAATTCGTATTGATGTGCGCTGAGAGTACACAAGCATCAAGTACGTCCAGTAGACATGGGCAAAGCAGCGTTTCTCTGTGTTGCGTTATTGAGTTAAAGAGCTTAACTGTGTTATTGTGTTGATACACTTGTTTAATTTAAGGTAACGCAAATTTAAATTCAATTGCAGACCGCAAAAGTGTACGTATCTGTTGTTTAATTGCTGTATCAGCTTTGAAAAATGAATTTCAGACTGCACTTTTTTAGAACAATTAAGAATTATTCCTAATGTGGTAGAGCTCTTTTTAACGAATTCATGAATATATTATTCCTTTTTAATCAGAAACTGCTTTGATGAAACTTTAATTAAATTTGTAGAATCTTTTTTTTTGAATGATTTTTTTAATAAGACTTACTGCTTTATTCTGTATAACGAAAATGCACACCACCGACAAACAAGACACAAGAAACAATAGAATTTTTTATATAAAAAAAAATTGCTTCTCGTGTCTCGCTTCTCTTTGGTGTGCTGGTTCGTGATGTAGAATCACGCAGTTAATTGAGCTTACTTCAACACATAACTCACTGTGCTTACCAACTTGTCGCAGTTAACGATTATCTTATAACTTAACGCTATCAAAGTAAAAATATTACTTAATTATTTGATGTCCTGTTGATACAAGAATGAATGAAGCATTTTAAACAACATTATGGAGCAATTGCGTTAACGCATTTTGCTTACAAACTGCGCTTGAGTTGGTGTATCAACACAGAAGTTTTTACTGCGTTATTCATGCCCTAATGCCCATGTCTATTTAGGAGATGAGATGGTTAGACACCCGTTTCACATCTTCGGTAACAACAATACTCTTTTTCAAAATTGTATTTAAATGATTAAATAAAAGCTGTATTCAATGAAAACATAATTTTTATAGAATTATAATATGAAAAATATTTCAAATCCATTATCTTGCCAGTCAAGTTTTTTTTTTTTGCCCAGATCGATACTGTTCCTTTGATCATATTTTATGTTATAGTCTGTAAGAACCTATGTTTATAGACTAAAATGTTAATAAAAAAAAAATTCAAACAAAATTCTACCTATGCAAATTTATTTTTGTTGAAATATCTTTAGATGTTTAAACGAATTAGGTACTTTTCAATAACTAAAATGATATTTTTTTAAACTTTCTTATGTTATATCTTGCAGATATGGATTTTTGGATAAAATTTAACAGATTTTTTAACTTTTAGTTGCAACAATTTCGGCTATTGGTATTTTCGATTTATGTGTCTAAATTTAACACGTATATTGACAATTCTTAATGCATAACGGTTGGTTTTTCTTAATTTTTTTCTTACATTTATATAGCGAATATTTTCTTCATATAACTTTTAATATGATTTAATATATAAATACTTGATATGTATAACTGATATGTATGTATGTTTATAGTTTTAAATATTTTTTTTGTGTCATTATATTTGCAGTTTTTCATAAAATGCTGCTGATATGTTTATTGATTTTTTTTTTGTGTTTTTTTTTTTAATTTTGTATAAATATAGTATATTTGTTAAAGTTAAAAAAGGGTCATATAATAAAACAAATTTTAATTAGTATTTAAATAGCTTAGAACTTTGAAAATATTAATAAACATAGCTGAATACTTTACGAACTAGATTTTTTTTCACTTATACAACTAAGTACGCTCTGAAAAGAATTTTAATTTGGAATAGTTTTTTTAACGCATAGTAAAAATGTTATAAAAATCATCTCTTGTGCCAAGTAGTTTGCCCTCAAATCTATTTACACATCAAATAAACGATTTAATCAAATAAAATGTTAAAATATTTTTTTTCTTTTATTTTGTAAAAATTTCACTTTAAAATTTTAATTTTTTTTTGTTTTTAGCTTGTAGAGCTTTTTTTATATGCTTGCTTTTTTTTGTAATTTTTTTTTAAATTTCTTCAATTTTTTTTTTTTGTGTTTACGCACTAGTTTAAGGTACTTATAACTCCATTATATAATTTAAAGGTTTTTTCAAAATATCGTCAGCTGCTCTTTGAGTCTTGTTTAGTGCTCTATGTTGTGCTATGTAAATTGTTTTTGGTTTTTCTTAAATTTCATGTGCGGTTTTTGAAACTAATTTTTTTGAAACATTTATGTCTATAGTAAGTATATTTCAAGAAAACCTTGTTGCTTTTCTCCATTGAAACATTTAGATTTGTATTTTATTTTAAGTTTTTTTTTTTCCTTTTATTGAAACTACGTTGGGCTTATTTTTCTGATGGTTTTTTTCTTTATAATATCAAAGTAAGTAAGACTTTAAATTAAGCAATAACTTCTCATTGCTGTTCTTTTTAATTAGAAAAATATAGCTCTCTGCATTTGAGTAGCTGTTCTTGTGACAGTAACTGTTGTTGACTGACTTTTACATGTGTTTTTTGTTCTTGCCTTTTCTTTGGTATGTATTTTTAGCACTTACTCAATAGATGCTTTTATCTTTTTATCTACCCATTCCATCCATCTGTGCGTAAAGTTTCTCTCCAGATAGGTAAGATTTTAAGAGGAATTATATTATACCGTCGTAAAACTTACGTTATTAACGTTAAGCCTATACGTGATTTTTTTTTGTTAAAGAATTTTTTTGATATTTCAATTTTCACAGTTTTTTCTTAACTTTATGTAAATATTACATTCAGTTTACTTTCAAGTTAAAAAAATACTACCTGAGTAACACATTGACAGAAACTTTTGCTGTTACTGTACTTAAGTGCATTCTAAGTGTGATGAAAAAAGCGACGAATGAAATTAACAAAAAATAAATTTATACCCATTAAAACTTTAAATATAATGAATTCAGTAATCAATATTATTACAGAAATAACTAACTGAAATGATATAACAAATTCTTTGAAGATCTTTAAATAGATGAATACAAATTCAGTGACTGTCAGTATATATAAGTATGTATATAAAATTTTTTTTTTAATCATTACAAAAGTAAGGTTTGTAGATTAAACTATAAAATGAATCAATTTTCTTTAAACAAATGATGGTTTCTGGTTGAGGAAAATATCTAATGAATTAAATTAAAAAATCAGCTTAGCAACAAAAAAATATATTAAAGCTGTATAACATATGATTAACTGTTTGTGATCATCTCTATTACGCTTAATTCAATATATTATAACTTGCTATATGTAAAAACCTATTAATAATTTTATTAAATATATAAAAAAATTTTTAGAGAAAAATATATTGCATAAAAGAAGAATTTAACAGAAAAGTGATATCAATGAGAATGAAAAATCAATCAATGAAAATCGATCAATGAAAAATCATGTTGTTTAGGAGAAGTAATAACGCAAAAATTTACTGCCAAAATCTAAAAACAATGACTTATGTAGATTAAACACTAAAAAATAAAGCTTGCCAATTTTGGATTCTCAGGAAAATAGTTACTTAATTATTTTTGTAGTAAATTGTAAAATAAACTCAACATTTATCATAAAAAATCGTGCATTATAGAAAACATAGCACATATACCCTTTATTATACATTTCTGAAAGAACCACTCTTGCCACACAAAGCATTTTGAAGCTCACTCTACGTTGAATTTATAAAAGGAATTGTTGAACATATGGCTTTCAAAAGTTTTAAGATTTAAATTCAACCTTTTACATTTTTACACTCTTCACTTCAATTAATTTTTTTGCAATTAAAAAAGTTACATCAAAAGTTGAATTTGATTTGTACAAAATTTGATTTTGAATGATAAAGTTTCACTTGAACTTATAAAGCTGTAATAATTTTTTAAAAATTATCATAGAAAATATTTAATTCAATAATATTTTTGTTAGGGCAGTTCACGATTCTGTTGCATTGTTGCAAATGCGTTTTTGCAAGGGTAGATGATTATGAGCACACCTTTTATATTATGATGTTGCAAATGTTTTACAACTGCTGTTTTTTTTACATTTTAAGTCCTTTGAAAAATCAAACATTTCGTGGATTACATCCTCCGTTTATTTTTTGTTAGTATTCTCCCTTTTAATTTTCTTTTTTAAAACTCCCTCCATTGCTTTAGCATTTTATTTATTATAAAATGCAAAATGAAGACATTCGTCCACAATAGCGTTATGCAATACGATTAGATTTGCATATGCAACAGGTTTTTGCTATACCATAGGGCAGTTCGCGATTTATTTGCATTGCTGCGAATGCGTTTTTGTAAGGATAGATGATTGTGCAGAGTTTACGTCGGACTCCTCTAAAATAATAAAAATTTTGCAAATCTATTCCTGCGTCCATTTTTTGTTGGTATTTTCCCTATTAGTTTTCCTTTTTAAAATTTTCTCCATTTATTTACCTCTTTTTTTATTATAAATGAAATTTTTTGCCACTAAAAATGTACACAATGAAAATGACTGTGCAATAAGGACTGCTCAGAAAGTAGCTGTGGTTGTGTTCAATGCAAAATGAAGACATTCGTCCACAATAGCGTTATGCAATACGATAAGATTTGCATATGCAACAGCCTTTTGTTATAGCATATGCATGAATGTTGCAAATGCATATCAATGCTTTTTGTTTATGTTTAAGCTGCTTATTTTGCATTTGCAACGATGCAACAATATCGTGAACTGCCCTGATATGCATGCATGTTGCAAGTGCATTTCTATGGTTTTTGTTTTTGTAAAAGCATCTTAATTTGCATTTGTAACGATGCAGTTAGATCATGAATTGCTCTATTGTTTTTTGTTTATCCTTTTGTTTATCCTAAAAACATACATAAATAATGAACATCTATATATCTATTTATGCTCTTGTATCAATCTATTCTCCTTGATTACGTCCAAGTATCTAATAATGTTTTCCCTAAAATATTGTCATCATATTTGGGATAGAAATTATACACATATGTGCACATAGTTTTTACCAAAACTACCAAGAACCTTAATTTCAATGATAATTCTAGTTCGCTCTTTCATTTTCTAATTAAGTCTAGACCCATGGACACTAGGCCGTATCGTTTAAATTCTCAAACGATAAAGGAGTACCATTAATCCCTTAGTCTAGTTGGTTAATTTTCATGGAGATAAGCATCTGAAAAAATTTGCTGAAAAAATTATGGTTTTAGCTTTTAACTTTTACAAAATGTATACCCAAATCTGCTAAAAAGATAACATGCTTTCGTATCAACTCATTCTAAAATTAATAAATTTATGTAAGTTAATATATTTATGTAAAACTCTAATTGAGTTAAAAAACGGATATTTGTGCATTAAATAAAATTTACCTTTCTAAAGGGTTGCATTTCTCGTGGAAATTTATTTTTTAATGGATTTAAATAAATTGATATTTTTATAAAAGTAAAATGCAAACATAGTTTCCTATTACTGCTTTAGCAAAATACAGTCAATAAACGTAGAAGTAAGTGCATAACTTTGCTATTAGAAATATTGTGTAGAAGTGTGACTTAGATCTCTAAATATGTTGGAAAAAGTTAAAGTTGGTTTTTTAATTATAATTATGGAAAAACCATAGCGTATTGAACCAAAATTTATCGCTTTGAAAAAAAAAAATATATTTAGACATGTTTTAAAAATTGTTTAAATATCTTCTGAATAGACTTGCTTAAGAAATTGCTATTTTAATGAGGATAAAAATCTGAAAGTTTTGGACCTGAATTAATCGCTTTAAAAAAAATATATATAGACATGTTTTAAAAATTAATTATATGTATTAATAATAGACTTGCTTAAGAAATTGCTATTTTATTGAGGATAAAAATATGAAAGATTTGTTTTCTATGATGATGCAAAATTCATCTGACGTTTTTCTTCACCCTTTAAAATTTTACTCATAAACAAGTATAATATTTTTGTATCTCTCAGTGTATAAAGATTGTTTTTATTTCTTGTTTCCATAGTAAAAAAAATATTTCCAATTAAATAATATCGCTTTATTTTATCTAATTTCTTTCATTAACACTCAAGTACAGTGGGTCAGATAAACAAAAATTACTGTCAAAGGCTCTCTTTGGGGCACCACATATAAAAACATTGAGATCAAAAATACAATCTTATCATTTAAAGATCTTGATTGAAATAATTATTTAAAAACTTTTGAATTGTTTGTTTTTGTATTCATGTAATGTTTTTTTTTTTTTGTACACGCACGTTTAATTAAATCTACTTCTTTTATTACTACTTTTAAATATATTAGTATTTTTTTATATTTTCTGTATATATATATATTTTGTTCAAGTTTTTAAAAACTTAATGAAAAATGGACACGTACACTAAACATATCATAGGTTGGTACTCTTTTGTTGTTGTTGTTGTAAATACTTGCAGTTTTTTTTACTTTCTTTAAATAGCTGCAGGGCTTTTTTAGACTAATTGCTATGTTTATATATTTAAAATTTTAGGAGTTTTTTTTTTTTTTGCTTACAGAAAAAAAAAATAAATCATTTTATTAGGAAAAACACACTGATAAGAAATAGTTTGCTATAAGGTTTGCGTTTTACAGTTCTTATAACACTTTCACAAAATTACGCGATATCTGTGCTTGCTTAAGTGTTCTACATTTTGATGTTAAATCACTTTTTAAATTTTTTTTTTTAATTTTTAGTATTCATAAGATTTTTGATATCATGTCTACATTCTGCTCGTTTTTAAGTTACTTATTTGTAGTTTTAATTACATAATGATATGTTTATTTTTTTTCATTGTATACATTCAAATACATACATTCAAACAAAAGAAAAATAAAATTTTATTTAATAATAATTAATAAAAATGTTCGTTTATTTTTTTGTAGCAATGCTTCATTGTTCTGGCCGATCCTGCTTCCACATTTTTTGTTCTTGTAATTTACACATTTTTGAATTATGCATGTACATACACTTATGTATGTTATTGTTGTAATAATATGTTTTTTGTTTTTGTTGTAACCGATTTTAACAAAATTTAAATTTTCAAAAATATGCCAATTCTCAGAGAAAAGTTTTCGAATTCGAACAAAATATTGAGCGCAGAGAGCAGTGATTTTTATATTGTTTCTGTAGTTGTTGTTGATGTTTTTTTCTAATGAAAGACGGCAGAATATGCAAAAAAAAAACAAAACTAGTTTTTATTGTATATAGATTAACAACCCTATTCTGGCAACTTGATAATAGTCAACTAGTATTTTTAATATTTCTATGTGTTTGTTGTAATTTTTTATTTCAAAACAAAATTTGAAGCTCAAAAATAATCAATTTTGATAAAAATTGTCACTGCTTCTCAGGTAGTGATAATTTCATTAAAAAAGTTTGTTTTTTGAGCTTCAATGTTTGTTTTAAAATAAAAAAATACAATAAACACATAGAAATAATAAAAATAATAATTGACTATTGTCAAGTTGCCAGAATAGGGATGTAACTATATATTTTGCAATTTTTTTGTAAGATTTTTTGAATTTTTTTCTTAGAATTTTCTTGTATAAATTATGTCAAAAGAAAATAAAAAGGAAATTTTTGAAAATTTGAGAAAATAACTAAAAAAGTAATTTGGTTTTTGATTTTGGGCTTGTGTTAGGTGTGTTAAGGTATTTTTGATATTGAATGTTTGTAAATTTCATGTCATATTTTAGGCAACACGCTATTAACTGCACAAATGCCAAAATTAGTAGTTGTAGTTGTCATAGGGTGACCCCAAATATGAGTAGAAATTTGGATTGATGGGCTGTGAATGTGCATAGTAAAATCCAGAAGCCGGATCTGGTGCTACTCAGTCTAGGAAACCGGTGTTGACCAATTTTTCCAAGAAGAACTTGACATCGCCCAGCTCAGAGTCCTTTATGCCGAGTGATTTGAGCATGCCCAGGTCACCATTTTCGACAGCCATAAAGACGGACCTCAAATGCTCGAGATCAGATCTGAAAATGGATGGAAAAGAAAAGAGGTTAGTTGAATCAGAAATAGAAAGTAATCAAAAATTAACTATCGTTATTAAAAAAAAATATGTGTATGGCCGCCACACACGAAAATAGTAAACATTTTCCAAAAAAAGTAATTATTTTTGAATGCTTAAATGTTAATAGTTTACTCTCTAAAAGGTTCTTAATCAAAATTAATTATTCCTTTAACGATTCAATTAAATTAAATATGTTTATATTGGCACTAGTAACATTATGATATCGTACCATCATTCCATACCATCATTTGAAGCCATATCACATACGTATTTAAAAATAGTAGTAGAAATAGTAGTCTAAAATAGTAATTAGTTTAAATGTAGCAACAATTTAACTAGTAAAATTGTAGTATCAACTAATAGATATAGTAGTAAAATAAGTACTAGAAAATAATATCAATATGCATATCATACTCTACCATCATACCAAACTCATCATCTCATATCATATGATACTTAAATAAAATACCAACATAGCACGCCATTATTTTATAATTTATTTTTACAGTCAAAATGGTATTCGAAGCAAGTTTACAGAAATATTAGTACAAATGGTGGTAGAAATAGTTGTCGAAAATAGTATTAGAAATAGTTGTAGAAAATAGTAATAGAAAATAGTATTAAAAATAGTAATACCAAATAGTGGTATAAAAAGTGGTTAAAAAAGTAGTATAAATAAAAGGAAAAAAGTAGTAGATAAGTACATATCTGTGCTGACAAGGAATAACCGTAATAAAGTTGAGCTAATGATACCGAAACCATGCCTTCATACCATAAAAAACCATTATAAAGGATCTTTCTATAGGGACTTAACATTTTTATATTTAAATACGAACGCACTCTTATGTTTTTTTTTTTGAGTCAAGGTCAACTCTTCACACGAAGTACAAAGTAACAAAGCTAATTGCCTTCCTAATAGATTTTTCAGACATTTTTGAAAAAATTTATAAAAATATTGCTTTAAGTACTAGCTCTAAAAAAATAGCATTCCTATGGATATATTCTTAAATTTAATTTGTTTTTATTTGATCTTAAGTGGTAACGCGTTTGACTATCACAAAGGGATCCCGGGTTTAAATCCTGGCCTGGCTATGGTCCGATGATATCGACCATAATTTAACCTTTCTTTCCTTTTTTATAATAAAAAAAAAACTTTAAAACACATATCAAATGTTTCTACAGCTTTTTGTCACATTAAGAATATCCTACACAAAAGTTTCACTAGATTTCTTTCTTCTTTCATTCTGTGGTACCACAACGGATGAATAATTTGGTCTAAGTGGGCCGGTGTAAAGACCTGCCGCAACCTTAACCTTATGTAAAACTTCACAAAATATGCAATATTAATCAATTCTCGTTCTTATCATTATTAAAAGTATTATAAAAAATTTACTAAAGTAATAAGTTAAGAGCTCCCATACAAGAAAAATATATGAAAAATCGGCTGTTGCTGAGTGTCAATAGGGTTTAGAAATATATGATAAAAATACAATTTTTAAGGGGAGAACCTGCTCCAGAACTTTACATATTTGCATTTGTTTTTTTTTTCTTTGGAAATTCATTAACAACGTAAAGAATATATTCTCAATATTTTAAGCTCAATAGAAAGTCTTAAAAGTCCCCAGAAAGTCAGTGAAGTAATGAACATCGAGAGAAGCGAGTACGAGAACGAAAACTTTAATCGCGTTTTTCTCAAAACATGTTTTTCCCTCGCATAAAAAAATAAAGATACAAACTTGAAATTTTGCACACATATTCTTTGACGTATTAAGTTTGTATTAATTATTACTAGAAAAATAATTTGTTTATTAAAAGAAATTGTAGTATTTTTCTTCTTGTGTGTAAATTTATATTTTTTTTTTCATTCAAAATAGATATATGCAAAGCGAAATAACTTATTTTGATGAAAAACTTTTGTCCCTTTGATTTCAGTTGACTACAAGGGGCGGGGCATTCCACAGCACAAATTAAAGGAGCCAAGTTTGAGCAGCTGTAGTGTTGCCTTTTTGTTTTTCTTTTCTTATAATTAACCTTATTAATACATTTTTAAGCCGATATATAATTTCATTCAATGTTATAAATACTCTCTGTTTTTTGTAAAAAATTATTGAAAAACCTATTGTCTGGAGCACGGTTCCCCCCTTAAAATTTAAATAATTTTTCTTAAAATTTTTTGTGAGTAAAATTATTAATTCAAAGCAGCAGACTCATATTTTTTAAATTATTTAAGCGTGCAAAATGTTCTCGTTACAAAAATTATCGAAAAATTAACCGCAGAAAGGTCATTCTTAATAGTATTTTTTAATTCAAAATACATTACATGTTATATTTTAGTGTATTTTTTAAAATTTTAACCATTTTGTAGCTTTTTTCAACTTATGCTTTAATCTTATGAAGCCCCATATGCTATACCATCAAATCATACTTATCTAAGTGAACCGCCTAAAAACCTCAACCACAAGTGCCAAATGTTTTTCTTTTCAGCTAGTTCATAAAAGAAAATAACATTTTTTTTTAAACAGCACACGCTCACTTTTACTTAAGTGGACATATGACTCTAATTTTTCAATTGGTTACAATTTGAATTTAATTTTACTAGTGTGAATAGAGTGTTATATTTGTTAATCTTTCATCTTTAGTTTTTGTTTCTTGTCGAATTTGTAAATTATAGGTCTATCAACGTAAGTAATGCTCTTGTTTAGTACCTAGCCAGATGTATATAATATATGTGCACACCAACATTCCGTTTTGGTTTCCTTTCGTTTCATTTTTTGGAATTTACTAAACCATTTCGGTAGAAGTTTAACTACCTAATAATAATTAAAAAATCTTAAATACCTATATATTTTTACAGTTTCAGCAAACATTTCACTAAAACTTATTATTGTATTTATATAAGAAAATTTGCAGTTATTTTTGACAGCAGGGCAAATGCGAATGCTAACTTCAAGAATCAGTTGAAGAAATATTGTGTCATTCTTTGCGTTCTTTATAAGCAATTACTTATATATAATGTCAGTGCTCGCATGCTTCACACTTCACAAGCTCACACTTCATAAATTGGACTCAAAGGAAATGGCGTGAGCCAAATTCGTGCAGCTTAAAGAACAGAGAATAAATAAAGTAGGAGCGTAGCTGTTGCTAATTTTGTGGCAATATTAATAGAATTCTGGCAATCAATTTAGAAATATACATGCACTCTAAAAACTAAATATAAATAGACAACATTTTTTTTTTTAAATTCAACTTATGTGCTATTTTTCAACAAGTTTTATCGAATATATACAATGAATAAAACTCTATACAAATTTGAGTAAATTTAACAACATATTTTAAATTTTGATGCAATACCAATATTGAACTTTTTATCTATAATAATAAAACTAATTTTCTGTTTGTTTGTTTGTTCGGTTGTTTGTTTGATCTTTAAACAAATCTAAATGGCTAAATGGATTTCGCTCAAACTAGGTATACATAGTAAGTGTATTCTAGATTAAAATGTTATATACTTAGTTTTTGCCATGCCCCTTTCGAAATTTTCAATTAACGGTAATTTTTTTACTATAATACTTTTTACCATCGAAGTTTTTTGTGTATTAAATTCTGAAAATTTTTTGTTGTTTTGACATCAAAAAAACTCACTTATCTTCAAAATTGTATAAATTTTTAGTACAACGACTTTTTCATAAAATATCGTTGCCTAAGATTGAGAAGAAAAAAATGACATGAAAATCAAAGTATGGAATTTCGATGAAAATATCTCCGCTGTTCATAAAAATATTTAATTTAGATTTTTACTGTTCAAAAGTTCAATAAAAGCACTTCACAAAACTGTTTTCAACTGTACCATATGGTCAGTTTATATATGTTTTATGATTTTATCCAAAAAAGTCCAAAATATTGACCTTTTTATTCACAAAATCACTCAAAAATTGTTTTTGTTGTTAACATTAAATCAATTAAAAATTGCACATCTGACTACCTTTTACATTACAAAACATTTATTTGCAAAAATTCTTCCAGTAGAGCACAAAAATTATTTTACTGTTTTTGTTATCAAAAAAACAAGGTACTACCCCTTTTATTTTTTTCGTGAAATTTATTTATTTCAAAATGTTTTTCTTATTTAAATTTTTTTCCTGAAGCCTTTTTATTTTTTACAAAAAAGCCAAGTCTTAAAAATAATAAATGTGAAAAAATTACTCCAATATCTCTTTCCAATCAAAAGTTATGGCTGAAAATCAATTTTTTCAAACCAGCTGTTAAATGTTCGAACATAACTTCGAAACAAACCAAATCGCCTGTCGAACGAAAATATTACAACATACTGCCAGATCGAAAACTTTGCTTCAATGTTCGCTTCGATAGTGCAGTTACAACATGTCGCCACAGATTTTCAAAAACTCAGTTTTGTTTTAAAATTTCCTAAATAATTTGACGCCTCCATTTATCTCTAAGAATGCAGTTGTGTGTCTAGAGTAATTACAAACATTATTGTTTGTATAAAATCTTCCTTATAGTAATCTACTTAGTTTTTGTCTCCCCACCCCTTTCCTCCCCCTCCCCTCACCATTTTGCTCATACAAAAGACAACGAAATTTTGACATTTCGAGGGCGATTTTTCAAAACGTACTATTTGCACTTTTGTCGAAAATGAGTTTTTAATGGCAATGTGTTCGCTGATTTAGTTGTCATGTATTATATTTATTATAAAGTGAAAAATTATTTCTACAATCATTTTATTGTAATAATATTGTAGAAGAAAGATTAGTTCTTACTCTTTACATTAACTAAAGAAACAGTTTTTTTGCTCTCCTGAAAAATTGTGATTATGCAAATAGCACGTTTTGAAAAATCGCCCTCGATTTTAACTCTCCAATCATGGTTGTAAACTTGGCTAAATTGAACAAATTTTTCGGTTCATCAGCGTACTAACTAGTGTCGGAGAGTTAAAATGTGAAAATATCGCTGTATTTTATACAGTGGTGGTCACGAATTTAGCACACTTAAAAAAGTAAAGTGAATACTTATATTTTCCATTTTTTTGTTGTAAATTTTTAATTAACTTTTTTTTTAGTGTATATATTATGTCTTCTTTATTTCTTATATACATTTTTTTATTTCAAAACTTTTTCTTATAGGACTTAAAATCAAATACAAATTAAAAATAAGCATTTCGACTTGGTCATGAATTTAGCACACGAGCGAAAAAATGTCTAGGACGAAAAATAGAATCGAAATTGATTGCATGAAACTCAATATTTCGTAGGAAATCCCTTATTCTTAATTACTGCATCTCATATCCTTGGTAAACTTTTGACCAAAGCCTCACAACGGTACTTTGGTATACTATACTGAATCCTTTGGATTTCCCTAAACAAGTCTGGCAAATTTAAACAAGTCTGGATTTTACTGTTAGTATTTGCTGCTCGACATCCCTCCACAGATTCTCAATCGGGTTTAAGTCCGATGATTGCGATGGCCACTTCAAAATATCAATATGTTTGTCTTCCAAGCAACTCTTAACTATGTGAGCACTGTGCTTTGGGTCATTATCCTGCATAAAACGCCATTAAAGTGGCAAATTATCCTCTTGAAACGGTATCTTGGTATTGACAAGTACGTTTGTGTAAGCGTGCTGATCCATTTTTTGGTAAATTTTAACAATCGGACAAACTCCGTGCCAAGAAAACGCCGCCCATACCATAACATTTCAGCCACCCTGTTTAATCGTCTTGAGCGTGTACTTTGGATTGTGTTGCATATTTTGAGGACGCCACACAGATGCGAACCGGCAAAACTTTGATTTATCCCTCCAAAGCACATTTTTCCAAAAATTCCTTGACTATTTAAATATTATTTTGCAAACGCAAGACTGCATATAATATTTTTTTGCGACACATGTGTTTGTTGGGCTATAAAGCTACGGAAATTGTTTTCATTCAAGCGTCTTCTTATGCCTTTTGAGGATACATTTATGCCATATTTTGATGAAATTTCATTTTAAATTTTATTTGAGGTCTTAAAAGGATCACTAAGTGAGGCTCTATAAATCAAATGGCCTCTCTTGCTATTGTTTTTCGCGCTCTTGGTCGCTATTTTACATTTTTAATGCTCTAATACTGCTCTACATGTTGTAATGCGTTATATAATAACTTTCACGAACATCTAAGAAGCAGAGCAATCTCTGAAACTGTGCTTCCACCATTTTTCATTTGCTGAATCAAATGCCGCTGAGCCTCTGAACATCAGTAGCCTTTCGCCATATCTTTCTGCAATTTTTTGTTAGAACTCAAATAGAAACTTAATAAATTGAGTATATCTTACTTGTAAAGTTTAATTAACGAAAATAAAATACGATATGGAACAGTAATTCTAACCTGTGCTAAATTCATGTCCAGTATTTAAACCACATTGATTCATACTACTTGAAATATGACAGAAAATTTAAGAATAACTAAGAAACCAACTTACGGTACATAGACTTCAATTTATAAACAATACTCAACAAAAATATTTGATTACAATTCTCAAGCTAAGATGTAAAAAATTTCAAATTATAGCTACTAACACAGTGTGTGCTAAATTCGTAACCACCACTGTATGTCCGTACATTTAATTGGCGTGGAAGCTTGACATTTAACAATAATGTTCAACTACACATTCAACAAACACGTTATGGTAAGTATGTGTTATGTAGAATTAAATGCCTAAACGTTCCTACAGCAAACTAAGCTTTAGACGTAAACTGTCGTCCTCCAAGCCATTTCCACTGTTTTTACTGTTCCTTTGTCTCTGTAGTGTAGTAATGTTTCCATGTTTCATCCACAGTTATGCTTTGATGCAAAAAATTCTCAGAATTGCAACGGAATAGCGCACAAAGTGTATAAAGTAACGGCCAGAGTGAACGCCGATTCAGACAGACAGGCCCAGCCTGGGTTGGATTTTCCAGCTCTGACAAGATATTTTTTGAATTGAATTTGGTCATGCAGACAATGACAGAGAGTTAACTGCTATGTAAATTTTTTTAAGAACTTTTGAGTCCAGTTTTCGATAATTTGAATTTGAAAACGCGCACAATACAAAATAGATTGTGCCACCAAAAGGTTTACCGCGACTGAAAAATAAAATGCTACTGAAAACTTTTTTAAGCCTTCATAACATAGAACAAATTTGGAAATTTATATTGTGAGAGTACTGAGAGCTGATCTCAATTTGAATTTTGAAAAAATGGCAACAAACATGATGAATGGCAACAAAAGTAGAAAAATGGTGACAAAAGTTGAAAAATTTTAACAAAAGTAGGAATTTTTTAAGTATAGTAAATACCCGTATAATACAAAGTTCAATTAAATTTTTTTCAGTTTTCCATTTTTACGGACCTGAATTACACTTTATATGATTTTTAAGTTCAATTAAATAAATAAAACTATAAAAAAGTCTTACTTCTTTGAAGGGAAAAATCTGTATCGTAACGTATGTATCATAACGTTTTATATTATGGCTTGTATAAAAATATTTAAAAAAAAATTTTCAATGTGACAATTATGAATATATAGATAGCAACATCATTCCAGAAAACATTAAAATATTTTTAATAAAAAAACTCGTGCACACTTCCCAGATTTTTTGATTATATTAATGCAGAGAAAAACCTCTTCCATTTTTTGTATCGTAACGCGTCCTCTTTTATTTGCTTACATCTTTGGATAATACTTGCGATCGCTTCCACTGTTTGCACTAAATATAGTACTTCTAGAATGCTATCCAAAAATTAAAACAGGACCAAAAAAGTTTTAATATTTATTTGCGTTTTTTAATTTTAAACAACAAAAAAAGGCGTAGAAACGTTACGTGCGCGACTATGGAAATGCCCTTTCAAGAAAGTCCTTTCAAGCATTACTTGGCCAAAGCATATACTCTTGTCTCATTGCATATTTTATGAGAAATGAACAAAGTTTGCACATAACAAGGTAGTGGCCAGACAAAAAGAAAAAATATAATAACGGAATTTGATTTAAAAATTGTTGCTGTTTTTGAGAAAATTTTTGTTTTCTTTTCCAATACATTCTTTATGTTTTGCTGATTGAAAGCAACACCTGCAAACAGCTGTTTATTGCGCCATTTCCTTTGTTTTCTTCCTCTTCACATTTATGTGTATGTGAGTGTGTATGTATGTAGGTATGTGTGAGTATCTGTCTATTTGTGTGTTTCTAATCTAATGGGACTTCAAAGTGCAGTCATCAAATATTCAATAAAATCTCAGCAAAGCAGAGTCTTGCCATGACTCTACAAATTTCTGTTGGTAGGTAGAAGAAAATCCTTGTGGAATTGATTGCTGTTATTTTTAGTATTAACCACTTTAAGGACATTTTGTGCTTTGAACTGTTTTGTGCTTTGCGCTCTCAGTCAGTCACTTTATAAAAGTGTCAAAGTTTTGGCAATAATATTCCAAATTGCCCATCAAATTGATTTGAATATGTTTCGCAACTTGTGTAATCAAATCAAGAGCAAAGAACAGTTTTTTTTTTTTAAATAGTTGGATTGAATAAGAAACTGTTTGATAAAAAATTTCTTTTTTACTCAAAATACAAATACAAAATTCATTTCAAAAATACCTTTTTTTATCAGATAAAAGCCGATTATGGATAAAAAAATAGGTCCTTAGAGCCCAGAACAAACTATAAAAAGAAAATCGAAAACTTAGCTTATCTTAAAAAGCTCTACAACAGCTAATGTGAAAGACTTAACTTCAACTGCAATCATTTCATATAAGCACTTTATTTGCACCACAACAAATGGGTTTGCTTGTCCAAGGACTTTATATAGGAGCGTGAAGATTGTTTTTTGAATGATAGCGTAAAGAAAACAAAAAACGTATTAAAGTTTTTTGATGATTAAAATTTTTTCTAAATGACCGTGATATTTATTATGTTGATTTTATATGATTTAAATAAAAGTTTTAAATGTTTGATAGTTTAAATCATACTTGATTTAAAATACAAATTCTAGTTGTTTGATAGTTTAAAATCGTTTATTGAGCTTTAGGTTAAGGTTAGAACAATTAATTGTTCTAACGAATCTTTCCAAAGAAACAACGACAACAACAACGTTTTCAATATGAAAAGGAAAACATCACTAGCTGATTTTATTGCAATTTCGGCCCTGTTGAAGGCTTCATCAGAAATCTTTGTGATACGCCGTGCAAGCGCGCATTAGCGCAATGCACCACAGAGGTGATGAGATTTTAAGTGTCAATTTCTCAGTTTTTGTCCCATTTCATATTTTCATGTTTGTTGTTGTATTTTTGCTTTACTTTAGTCTTTGTGCTTATGTTATTATTTTTTGATTATTAAATTAAAAATGATGAATTAAACTGTTAGGCAAAAAGGAAAAAAAACTAACAAACATTTTTTCAAGTATAAAAAATGATAGTCCTTGCTTTCATTATTTATTAATTTCAGTACAAAAACGGCAAACATTAAGTTCGAGTTAAGCGCTAGAGTGTTTCTTCGAGCTTCTCTCGTCTCAGGAATATTTAAATTGCTTTGCATTAAAAGAGTTTAGTGTATAGAAATGTTTAAAATATTTCACTTTTATATTACATTTCATCAACCTAAGGCTTAACAAGTAAAAAAAGTAAATCCGGAATTAAAAAGCCTTATTTTAGGTGACATAAGTTTTGTTTAAATTTCCATTGCAAGCATTAACGTTACTTTAATTATTTACGGAAAAAAAAAATAAAACTTGTTGAATCTGTTAATGGGTGCGTGCATAATTTAACACATATAAATTAATGTTGAGCACAAGTAAAAAATACATACATACATGCATATAAAAGTTGAATTAGAAGGAAGGACCCAAATGACAACAGCTACACCTGTAGCACTTATTTAAAAGCATGCACAAGCACACACCACACACACACACACACTCAAACATACATCTTAAACACATACAGAGTGCTTTATATATTTATTATTTAAATAAGACCGTCACGCACCAGAATGAATAATGGCGAGAACTGAACAGAACAACTTCAGGACATTAAATTTTATAAGGAAGAGTAATACAGCTAGCAAAGCATAATAACTAAAGCAAAGGACGAGCACAAAGATAAATGTAAAAGTCAGTTGGCTTGAAGAGTAAGGTCAATGAGGTAAGGTGTAGGAGTAGTAGCCTGGAGAAAAATTTGATTTTCTGGCAGCATGTAGAGACGTGATAAACTTGTTAATATGCCATTTATATTTAAGTACCTGCAGGGACTAATTAAAAGGGCCTACAAGTGGAAAGCACAGCAAGGGCAAATTACAAAAAGGTCAAAATTGACTTAACAACAACTAAATATTGACAATGTTTTTAAAATACTTATCAATAAACTCTCAAATAAGTGGAAAAATTGTGGGGAACAAGCATGTGTAAAGAGCAAAGAAGTTGAGTGCAAGGTTGCCAGTAATGTGGGAAAAATACCATTCGTGGTAATTTTAAATTAGGAAATTTTTTTTGTGAATTCCCATGCTATTTTTAAGGTACTATTACAGCATCTAAGAAATTAAAAATCAATTATATTTTCGTTAGAATATGGTTTTTGAAGGTCTTAAGAATTCTTATACAAAATTTAAAAAAAAAATATCAAATAGAAAAAAGTTATAACATACATAACATTCGTATGTCGCGTGATATTCCAGAAGCTTAAAGTCTTTAATCGCGTTTTTCTCTAAACAAGGTTTTTCGAAGCGGCTTCTAAGATATCTGGAGTTTTACTTGATCGATTTCGATGAATTTTGATTCATTGTAAAAAAGGGGTTTTTTGAAAAAAATTTTTTAACGCATGCCATTTTTTTATTTTTTATATATATATATTTTTTTTTTGTTTGCGTAGGTTACTTTTTTTTTTTAGACTGAACCAACGCTCAGGGGATGCCCCCTATAAATGCGTAAGCATTGTGTTGATTCGGAAGATGGGTGATAGTTAGTTGGAGGTTGGATAGATGGAGTAGTGTCGGTGATGATTTGTTTTGAATTTGCACAGCTCAAAACTGCCGGGAAACACGCTCGCAGGGAGACTATTCCACAACTTAACCGCGCGACTAAAGAACGAATTATCGCGGTAATGCGAGGTTCTATTAGGCATCGATGCAATGGTAAAGGGGTGGGTTTGGACAGCTGCCCGAGTGGACCTGGGAAACACACGAGCTGGTGACGTCAGGCCATGTATCTCCCTTGAACACTTCCCCTGGTAATACCTATATTGAAGGCTTAGGCAACCTACATTACGTCGATGCTCAAGAGAGTTGAGAGAGGATGAAATACTTTCATCTCCTATCAAATATATCGCACGACGTTGAATTCGGTCCAGAAGCTCCAAATAAGATCTTGAAGCCCCTGCCCAAATGTGCGAATAAAGGTTGAGTGCTCAACTACAACCCTTAACTCAAGAATGCACTTTGATTTTTTACTTTCAGATGCTTTGTAAAAGCTGGAGACGAGAAGCCAATTGCAACAATTTTTTTTTAAACACGCTAACTTCAACGCCCTGTAGAAAATTAACAACAACTATATAGACGAAAAATTTGGTTTTTTATTTCCTCATGAATAATTCTTTATTATGTGAAAAATTTGAATCATTAAAATTGATAATATTAGGTAAAAAAAAATTAATTAAAAAGGTGTTTTTTATAGCTACACACTGTAATAGCACATTAATCCAGTGTGGTATTTTTTATTGGCGTGGGAATTCAGCGTGGTATTTTTTAATTGCTTAGGAATTCGGGAATGTTCTTCTTAAAAATTTATTTTTCTCTTTTATTTAGCAAAAATTTAATATGGTATTCGATGAACTACGTGTATATATACAGAAGTGTAGGTAAAGCTATAAGATTACGTTGTACATTTTCCCGAACTTACCTTTAATAAAAACGATTAAAAAGCATATTTGTTTCAAGAACAAGTTGCCATCATGTAAAATAAGTGGCCATTTTTTGACATATGACAATACTGTCCTGAATTTTTAATTTTTTTGCAAGCGTAAAGCTTACAAAAACTATTTAAAAATGCCAAAAATGATAAAAATATAATTACTACCACGACAATAATAAAAAATATTTGCAAGTTTACTAATCGAATCCACTGGTTTTCAATTATCTTTTTAAATTAAAATGAAATCACAGTTGCCATTTTTTTTTAAAGATCAAAGAACCAAGGCATGCACCTTATACAAACAAGGTTTGGTCCTTGAACTGAAACGGAAGGGATAGATTTATTCAGAGGAATTGATTGGAACAATACGTGAATTATTGATTAGGCGAAAAAACCGTGAAAGACAATTTGAATTGCTTTTAACTGAGGCTAGTGTTATGCCTTAACCTCGGCAAGCATTTCCAGTCCTTAGTTGTTTCTGTCCTTTAATTTCACATTTTCCACAATTAAGTTGTGGATTTTTAGTTTTTCCATAATTCTTAAATGTAGGAAAGAACAAAGAAGGTGAAAAGAACCATGTTCGAGCTCGGATTCGAACCAGGAACCTCTGGGTTGATAGTCTAGCGCACACTCCACTAGACTACAAAGGCCGACCATTATATGATCTGCTTGCACCACATTGTCATATGCTGCGTATTCCTTACATTTTTGTTGTTGCAAAATACGCTTCAGTTAATATATCGCCCTTACGCTATTAACATCACAAATACGCAGTTCATTGAATACCACTATTACTTCTTTGTGGCATTTCTAAATTTTTTTTAATTTTTTTATGCATATGGGAATTTTGGTGGTATTTTTAAAACGAGTGGTATTTTCGTGGTAATTTTTAATGATCGTGGGATTTTTTGTGGTATTTTTCAATCGCGGTGGGAATTATTTTTATTTACCTTTACCATGGTAATTATGGTGGTATTCAATTTATATTATAGTGGGAAAAAGGTAATTTTCGTGGGAATTGTGACGAGTTTTGACTGGCAACCTTTTTTGGGTGTGCTCTTGAGTTATGAGCTCCTCTCACTTGAATGCACTGCTAAAAAATAATTTTTGTCACTAATGTTAAATTATTATTTCATGTAATTTTCCATGATTTTTTGTATGAGCTATTTATATTAAAGAGAGCGATAACAACAACAAACTCGGTGTGGAGTCAACCACTCAGCAGACTTAAGAGACTGTTTCAGAAGGAGCTACTTTTCTAACTTTCTTTGTACCGTAAAATGTACTATAAAAATGGGTGTGATTAGAGGAAAATCATGCCCACTTCCCATGCAAAGTAAAAGGTTTTGTTCTCACTTTTACCTTATATGTAAGTAAAGTTCTTGTAAAAACGAGCTACTGATTTGTGTTTGAGAATATCCGGTAAGTTTAGCCTACGTTGCTTATGCACGTTCTTAATGTCAGTAATTACAAACAAAATTGGTAGCTACAAAAAGAGCTATTTTAAATTAAAGGCCTTTATCCAGCTCTCAAGTAATTACTTAAGAAAAATTTTAATACATTTCTTAAGATGAAAAAAGCAGTAAGAAATAAAGTATATTTTTCCTCACACAAAAATAAAATAATGTTTTTTTATTTTGTTAGAAGATTTTTTCAAAAAAGGCTGTCATGCCGTTAGCTGATGGTAAGTTATTTAAGTGGTGATCAGAGATTTGCATAAGGACATTCGTAAATTTTAACTTTAAAATAACAGTCGCCATGAGCCACTATCAAACATAGAAATCAATGCATTCATACGGCTCAAGCTCGTAAACAACGGTTGCTAACGTAATTGCGAATCGATACGAAGGTATCCAGACATTGAAGGCATTCGGATGCTTTGTTTAAGACTCGAGTGTCTGCTACTGAATGAATATTTGTTGTTTTTATACTTCCCTGCCGTTCTCTAGCAACGCGTTCCTTATTGTGCTGTTTGTTTCCTTTTAGTTAATTGTTTGCGTAGCCATTCATCTTTAATATCTGATTAAGCCACAAATAGGTCCATTTACTTTAAATATCGCCCAACAAACAAGGTGAAAGTTGCAATTCGTTAGAGTGACGCAATTTGTTTCAACACGTTCGTTATCGTGAGCGCTTGTACTCTATGGCATTTGTATCCTCATTGATTGGCACATGCATTCGCGCAGTCTTATTTGTAGGTAATCCAAAAAATCTGGGTAAATTTTAATGCAGAAATCACATTCGTTGCCCGTATATTGACGAGGCACTCAAAACGTACTTTGAATGCTTTCAAGCTGTTCTCTGATGGTGATACTAGCGATCAGCAGTATCTAAGTAGATCTATGAGCTGTTTTGATACTATTATCTCCAAGAACGTCTAAGTCTAAGTGTGTAACACATCAGAAGATTTAAATGGCACTTCATAACAGTCCAGTTCAGTTGAGGGAAATCCTTAGGTTTATTTTTGTAGTTTAGTTCCTCCGAATTTCTGAAAAAGGGTTACATAGCTTACTCAATCGATACTTGGCTAGGGCGAGGAGAGTGTTTTTTCATTATGGTCGTCGCAGCAGTCACAATTCATAATTATTCTAAGTGTACAATATAATGTAATTATTCAACGACAGTATGTACCAGAGATAAAGAGATGGGAAACTTACATTTTGTGACGTCAAAACATATGGCTGCATGAATTTTTTCCATTTTTTATGTACTTTGGTGAAACTCATGTATTGTGTGAGTTCACCTCATACACTCAGGGAATTATTGAATTTCGTACACGGCTGCCATGAAAAAGATGAGGCTGTAGTAGCCATACTAGAGTTATTATATATGAAATGAAGTCACCTTAACTGAAAGTTTATTGCAAGCACTTTATGAGAGCTCTCATAGCCCTAATTGAATCTGCAATAATCATAAAAAAAAACAAAAGTTATGTTGAGCGTCTTTTGAAAATAAGAGCTGTGGTAACAGTTGTGATACATTCAGTATTATGGCTACTGCAACCAACTTTTAAATCTTGCGTGTAGAGAAACTCCAATACGGCTATTGTAGCCTCAATACGGTTTTCACGCTTTTACTGAAGATACTAAAACCACAAAAGACAAATTTCTCCATTTTAGTTTTGGCTTTGCAGCGAGCTTGTTGGCAAATATTAAAAAAATTGTTTTTAAAGTTAATCGGTATTTACTTTGATAATCGCTTTACTTTGATAATAAATATTATGCCTATTGTATTGAAAAAGGTATGGACTATTTTACAATTCCACTGTCTAAAACTATTTGTAAGCATGTTTCAGATGCATGCTAATGGTTTGTCGTTTATAATATGGGATTTTTAAAGTTCCATAAAAAAAAATAGTATGTAATACTATGAACAATTAAAATTTTATATTTATTTGATCAAAAAAGTAATATTTTTTCAAATGATTTGAAATAAATATTTATTAAAATATTTAAAAATAACACTTTTATTAAGCAAACGGCATTAAGAAATCGGTGATAACCTTAAAAGCGCAGAGGTAAGTAGCTTAAATAGAAAAAGTTCTGACAACCTCAACATAAGGATTTATGGCTACCAAAACCGAATTCCTCTCACCATTGCAAAAGGCGCTGTTATGACCCCTCCACAATTCGGCTGTCAAAACCGAATTCCTCTCACCATCGCAAAAGGCGCTGTTATGATACCTCCACAACTCGGCTGTCAAAACCGAATTCCTCTCACCATCGCAAAAGGCGCTGTTATGACCCCTCCACAATTCGGCTATTAAAAACGAATTCCTCTCACCACTAAAAGTTCTTACAACTTTCTGTGAGGTTGTCAAAACCGGCAGAGAATCTCTTAAACAGGAATCTAACAGCCCTTATGGAAGTTATCAGAGCCTCGCATATTAAATTTTTTGAGAACCGTAATATTACGGCTCGAAGAAGCGAAGTTTTGATAGCATCGCCAGTTCTGTGAGTGTAGGGTGTGTGTCAAAAAGAAACTTTTCAATCGTGGTAGGATAGAAAAAATCAAGTTGAATAAAATTTGTGTGTGTTGAAATAAAGTTGTCTTTTTTGCTGTGTCAAATGGACGATGGAATTTTGACAGTTACAAATTTTGACAGTTACAAATTTTGACGTTTCACATTTCGGTCGTGTTTTAGCGCAAATATTTTATTTAATTTGCATTTTGTTCAATTTGAGACACATTTTATTCGAGTGCTTGTACTTGCAACTTATTTCGTAAACTTGTAATATTGTAAATTAAAAACTTTTTATTAAGGATTTTTATACAAAGTATATATACAAAATATATATTAGGATAATTTTAAACTTTCTTTTAATGACCTTAAGCTCAATAAACGATTTTAAACTATCAAACAGCTAGAATTTGTATTTAAATTATAAAATTCAACATAGTAAAACTCTTTATTTTATAAAATAAGACATATAAAAAAGTATCAGAAATCAATAATAAACATATAAGCAACATTTTAAAAACGAAATAATAATTTTATTCTTTAATATTTGCATAACAAAAAGAGGTTGAAAACGCTCTGCGGTTAAACGGTCTGCACATATGATACCTAAATAGTCATAAAGCTGGTAATTTTTAAAAATGTTTGGCACCAAAATTAACTCTCTAGCATTTGGACACGTTTTTGACCTTTTCATGGATACTTTTTTGAAATGGTCGCGGCAGCACTGATGTTAACGTTCTAATTAAAAACTGTTAAAAAAAGATACAAAATAGGTTTTTTATTACAAAACTTAACCCACAAATGCCTTAAATATACTTTTTAAATATTTTAAAATATGGCTGATAAAGGGTTAAATCGTGTTCAAGGATGTTTAATGGTTGGCTGATTGATTACTGAGTATGAGTCAATATTTTTTTTCGTATGACAATTGATCATGAATAAAAATAATTTTTTTTTGCAAGTTAATAATGTTTATTTATTATTAAATGTAAATATATTATTAAATTTATTATTATTTAATGTTTATTATTTAACAAAAAAAAGTTACATTTTTTAAAACTCATAATATAGTTTTTAATAACAAAATAAGTAGAAGAAAAGGTATTAGTCAAATGGGTTTTGAGAAATCTCGTATTATAAAAAAGTATGATATTAAGGCAACTGGGGGCTTACTGGCTAAGAAGACGTCAAAATTTCTTAATAAACCTTTCATGCTCCATTTGGCACAGTAAAAAAGACAATTCCATTTCAACAGATATAAGTTTTCTTCAACTCGAAATTTTCTATCCTACCACGAGTGAAAAGTTTTCGATTGGCACACACCCTCTGATGAGAATTTCTGAACCACAAAAATATCGGCGGAGTGGTAAGTTAACATATGATATATCGCCTGAGTGGTGACTTTCCTCGAGATTTTACTACCACAGTTATATATTTTGTGATAGTATTGACTAAAATTGGACATCAATCAGATATAACATAGTTTCCCATCTCTTTATCTCTGGTATGTACCTCATGTGGAATCTCTACTTGCAATGGTCTTATTTCACAAACATGGGAGGAAAAATTTTCTTACTAACTGAAAGGATCAGCTGATGGCTACAGTATGTGCCTAGTATACACTGAAAAAATCTGCTTTCCTTAAACTAAAAAACTGCGGCATCAATTCATAAGCATGGGTTTTTCCTTAATGCAAAGAATTTTTGCATGATTTAACGATGTCACCGCTTGAATTCGTTGCAACGTTATCAAAACAGCTTCTTAGTTTAAAAGACAAGTTTTTACTCAGATATAAGAAATGAAGGTATGATAAAAGTTAAATTTCCAAAAATTATATACAAACGGAAATATTTTTGAAGAAAAACTGTATTGAAATCAAGTCCGCTTGCAATATTTTTTTACAGTGATTTTAAATTTAAATTTTTTTGGTCCAAATGAAATTAAAACATGTAAAAAATTATATGTTAAACTTAATATAGGGTGGTTCTTGTTTTCGGAAACCTAAATTAAAATTTTCCGGGGAATATTTTTTTGGAACACTTTAACCCACTAGATTCTTCCAGTATTGGTCAATTTGACCCTTTTTTTGGAAAAGACTCTTCAAGTCAACTTTGGAGGGAGGTCAAAGGTTACAACCTTCCAAAAAAATATTCTCCAGAACATTTCACTCTACGAGTTAAAGGTTAAACATAAAATATTTATGAACTAAAAGTTACAGATCGTGCATTCCTAATTGCTTCTGTCAGCGGAATTTAATCCAAGTAATGTTTATAGTGATGAAACGTTCAAGTATTTTTAAAAATGAATTGCCTTTATCACAATTTGAAAGTATCAAGTGCCAAAACTGCCAAGAACTTGAATTTATTGAGTATTCTCAATAATATTATAATTCTGTACAGGCTTAAGTAAAATTTTTTAGACCATTTAAATTTAGATCATCATCGGCTTGAGATACAAAGTCCCATCATTAAAATTTTGAACTGTCTTATTGCTAAATTTTCCGTTCAATAAAACTTAATTTTATCTAGCAGATACCGATAAAAGTGCTATGAAAATTTCTTGAAGTTTCTGTTTTTTAAGAGTACCATCTTTTTCAGAAATAGGTCAACTACTAAAATAAAAAAAAATTTTCAGAAAATATATTGCAAGTCGAATTTGGCTTTGCACACAGAGACTTTATTATACAGAGGTGTCAGTTCGAAGTTCACTCAATTGACGTTGTACAAGCGTCAGGAGAATAAAAGAACTAAACAAAATGGAATTATGCTATTGCCTCAGAAGTTGTTTCATGCGCATCTATAGAAAAGTAAAGACAGCGTTAAAATGAACGCTGAGGTAAAACATAATTATTTTATGTTGATTTTCTATGATTTAAATACAAATTCTTAACTTTTTATAGTTTAAATCGTACTTGATTTTAAATACAAATTCTAGTTGTTTGATAGTTTAAAAACGTTGCTGTTGTTTCTTTGGAAAAATTCGTTAGAGCAATTAATTGTTCTTACCTGACCTAAAGCTCAATAAACGATTTAAAACTATCAAACGACTAGAATTTGTATTTAAAATCAAGTATGATTGCAACTATCAAACATTTAGAATTTGTATTTAAATAATAGAAAATCAACATAATAAATAACAAGGTCATATAGAAAACCATTATTATTTTTGTTTTTTTCTTATATCCTCAGGACGCTTGTGCAATGAAACTTGAGTGAAATCGCATTCGAAGTCGAACTGACACTTCTGTATGATATAGTCTCTATGCTTTGCAGCTTTGCTCAAAATTGCTCAATATATGAAATTTCATCACAGTTTTAAGAGTATAAAGAATAGGTGTTTCATATTTAAAAACTATTTATTTTATAATTAACTAGTTACAAAATATACTAGTTACAAAAATATTTAGGAATTAGAAGAATGTTGTCTAAAAGACTCACAATCATTCTTATATACTTTATATCTTCATTTAATTTCATATAATTTAATCTCATAATCTTACGTAAAACTGTCATGGATCTTATAGACTTTTGCCAATATTTATAACTAAAGACAAATTTAAACAAAATTTTCACTCATACACCGAGGAGTCCATAATATAAAGTAAGTTCCAAGATCTTATGACAAGACATTTGAAACGTAAATTGCCACTATCTCTGGAACTCATTTTTGTTAGATACCTACTTTTTTCAGTAAATTGACAATTTGTTCGTTAACTCTAACAACAAAAGTAAAATATTGCAAATTTTCTTAAACTTTTACTACATTGCAATTAAAAGGAAAACTTTTCAAGATTCTTACTCCAATCAAACTTAATTTAACTTTGGCAAAGTTTTACGAAAATTAATGATATTCTTTCGGAGGCTAACAACTTTTACATTAGTACATAGTGCAAAATAATTTCTTTCTCGTTAACCGTTTCTTTCTGCTTTTTTTTTTCTCCTCATAGAAAGCACAGGATAGGACTTAATTACAGCAATAACAAACTCGAAACAAACAGCGTGTAAATTGGATAATTTTTCTCAAAATACTCTTTCACACACATTTCATTGCAGGGCTCTATAAAAAAATGTGAATGAGCTACGATAGGCGCTAAGTCATAACAAGGGCGCTGAAAAATTAAATAAAAAAATAATATTAGTTCACAGAAAAAACACATATATTTATATTCTGATAGCAGAAAAAAAAAATATAACATGTTTATTGGAGCACAGTGTTCTTTTTTGGACAATTTGTTATCGTTTGATTTTTAACTATTACAACTGTTCAGATTTTTGGAATGAAGTTCCTTTACGCGTATTGCGGTTTTTTGCAATTTGCATAGAAACTGATGCGGATTCGTTTCGAACCCGTTACGAGTACGTTAGTACGCATTTCGCTTTCTTATGTTTAGAAAAACCCATTTTAAACCCACAACGAATCCGTAAAAAATATGTGCACAACGGTAGACTAAAAGAAAATCTTAAATTTGTTATAAAAACTTTTATTTTATTTTATTTTATTGTAAGTGGATTGGGGTGATATGAAATACAATTGTGTACTTATTTTATTTTTAAGAATTTTTTATGTCATTTAGCACATGTCTATATCACTATTAAAATAAATTTGTATTTCCCTCTTTATTTAAAATGTGATATGTAAGAATATAAGACCTTAAGTAATAAAAAAATAAAAAAAACTTCGCTTCAAACATTTTTTATGTATAGCATAAATCTTATTGTTCCATTATGAATCTGAACTATTTAAAAAAAACCGTCCGTTGCTACTTCGCATTATTAAAAAAAAAAGAGTCTGAAATGGATTTGTACATGAAGTCCGTTCCGGGTCCGTGCCGAATCCGAAAAAGTGGAAAAAGAGATTCATATTCTTGAGAAGAATTTCATACGAAAAGGTATCAGTTCCGAATGCAAAACGCAATCCATTTCGAATAAAAAATACGAAGAAGTAAGTTCGTCTCGAATTCGAAACGGATCCGTTTGCCACACTGAGATACTACAAACTAGTAGGGGAGTGTGCTGTGTGTGTGTGCGAGCGAATATTGATATTCGAGCAGACTAACAAACGAATAGGAGCCCTCCAGTACGGCTCACCAGTAACGAATGAGTGAGTTCACTAGCTATCGGTAATCACCTCTGGTTACCAGCTTAACCTTTCACTCATGAATTAAACACGGATATGTCATTTCCGGTAATGCTCACATTTCTCTACATTACCATTCAATAGCTACTTAATTAGTGACGTTACCACTAGCTAATACAACTTGTGCACACTGTATCTCTTGTTTTCACATCATTTACTTTTTTGCAAATTTATGTGGAAGAAGAAGAAAATTATAGGAATGCGTTTGTATTACCTGCTGCAATACCTCGGGTACTAGAATTCACTAGCTACCATTCATGCATGAAAGCTGACCGTTGAAAGTCATGAGTGATTTCCCGTACTGCAGGGCGAGTGCGCAACTCTCTCTCTAAGTGTCTCTCTCTCTCTCTGTGTCTCTGTTTCTGGCACGTAGAAATTTAATTAAAATGCATTTGTTATTTTTATTTGTTATAAGTCACAAGTGAGAATATTTATTGAAATTAAGTTTTAAGAAATGAACACTGCAGCAAATGTGTGTAATACACTGTATTCTGATGCTAGTATTTTAAAAAGTTTTTCTGGCACTAAGGTGGACCCTAAAAATGTGTTTTTTATTTCATACTTTTTGTGTACGTGCTGACAGTATTGAGAGTCGCTGATTTTGAATCTGATGTCAGAATTTAAAAAAAAATTTTGTCACTAGGGTTGACCCTACATATGTGTATTTTGTTTTATATTTTTTGTAGATGCGCTGATCGCTGGTCGCTGATTCCGAATCTTATGTTAGAATTTAAAAAAAAATGTATACCAGGGTGGACTCTTAAAATGGTTTTTTTGTTATACTCTTTGTATATGTGGTGGCTGTATTAAGATTTCTCTGATTTCAAACAATAAGATGGATCTTAAAAATGTGTATCTTTGCTTTATAGTTTTTGAAGATGCACTGGTCGCTGATTTTGAATCTGATACTAACCTAAAAATTTGTTTCTATGCTATATACTCTTTATGCATGTGCTGGCAGTGTTAAGGAGTCGGTGATTTCGAATCTTATGATAAAACTGAAAACTTTTTTGAACTAGGGTGGACCTTAAAATGTATTTTTTTATACTTTTTATAGATGTGCTGGTTGCTGTTTTCCGATTTGATGTAAGAAGAATTTCAAAAAATTTGTTGACACGAGAGTGGACCTTAAAAATGTGTTTTTAGAGTGGACCCAAAAAATGGGTAATGTCCCCTAGTATCACCCTATTGTCACCCTAGTGTCACCCTAGTGTCAACTTAGCGTCAACTTAGTGTCAACTTAGTGTCACCCTAGTATCCGTTAGTAAAGGGCTTCTACCTTTTAAAAGAGAAATTACCTTAGAAACTTTTCTGCACATTCTATTCATTTCTTGCTCGTATTAAATTCCAATATTAAGCTTAATAAAAATCTTAAAAATTTTATCGATACTTAAATTTGTTGCTTTCTCTGTCATTTTCTCTTAAAACGTAATATAAATCAAAGTTATTGGTTACGTTTTAGTATCTTCAATAGATTGGTAAAATTCCCTAAATTATTTTTGTATTTGATAAAAAATCATTGAGATTAAATAGAGTTGAATTATAGGCAGTGAATTTAAATATAAAACTTTTTAAAATAAATATGTAATAACTTATTTTTTTTATAGTTTTTGCATCATTTAATGTTTATATATATATTAGAAAATATTTCATTATTTTTTTTTTGTAATTTTTTTTTTATAAATATTAAAGATTGTCTTGATGCGGAGTCTTACATGCTAACCTATTATGAACTTCTTAGGGGTTTTCTGTTTTGATATTTTTTAGCCTTTATGTAATTTTGTATATATATATTTAATTTCGATTATTAAAAACTCTGAAAAATTATTCTTACCGTATTTTTATAAAAAAAGTTTTATTACTTCAATATTTTGTTTCAACATTTTTTATATAAAATAATTTTCATATAATTATTTTAATTTATTAAGGTGTTATTTAGTAACCGAAAATTTATTGCTTATTAAAAAATTATTAATTTATTTTTTGAAGTAATAAAAGTAAAAAAATAAAAAAATAAAAATAAACACACAATCTGCGAAACGTCGGCAAATTAATAACTAAAATTGAATTTTTTTGTTGAATTTATTCGTTTTTTAATAATTTTTTCTAAAAACAATAAATTTTTAGTTACTGGCCTTAAAAAATAAATATAATTAATATTTAAACGCAACCATAAAATAAAAAACTGAAATTTAATTTATATAAAGTTTTTATTAGTTATGTTGTTTTTCTATGATTTAAATACAAATTCTAAAAGTTCGATAGCTTAAATTATTCTTGATTTAAAATACAATTTCTAGTTGTTTGATATTTTAAAATCGTTTATTGAGCTTTAGGTCAAGGTTAGAACAATTAATTGTTCTAAAGAATTTTTCCAAAGAAACCACAGCATTTTCAATATGAAAAGGAAAACACCACTAGCTGATTTTATTGCAATTTCGGCCCTGCTACAGGCTTCATCAGAAATCTTTGTGATGCCGGCGGGAATCGAACTCGGGCCGTGCTTGCCTCGTGCAAGTGCATCTTAGTGCACTACACCACAGAGCCGATGAGATTTTAGTGCCAATTTATCATTTTTTCCGTTTTCTTGTTGTTGTTTTTATTTTTGCTTTATTTTAGTTTAGTACTTTAGTTTTTATTAATATTTTTTTTTTTTGTAAATACATTACAAACTTTTTCAAAAATGTTAAAATTTGGCTCAAAATAGTTTCTGTATGTGCCAAAATAATTGAAAAAAGTTAATTTAACACAATCTCGATTCCTCTTTTTCTGACATTCTATTTGTAGTATAATGAATATTGTTTTAGCATGAAAAATATCGCTGGATTTGCATTACAGTGTTTGCTCAAATTCGTGGTTACTAGTACAATTAAATAAACAAAAATGGAGCAGCTACATTTTGCTAAAGGTCTAAAAAAAAAAAAAACGAAGTATTTTTTTTTTGCATTTGTCGTCTGTCAGAGTTTGCAAATCGAAACCTGTAATCTCCTATATATATTACGCAAACGCAAATTTTGTCCGGCGTAAGGCTTTTTTAATAAAAGTCCAATCTTAATACAGTTTAGCATTTTTTGGTAGGTTCGGACTTGTAGATGTGCAAACTGGACTTTTTATTTCTTAAACATTTATATTTTTTAAGTTATAGCGAGTTAAAGTTTGCATTGTTAAAGTTTGTTGTTGTTATGTTGCTTATTCTCTTCTTAACTTCAGCATATGCCTAAAAATATGTGAGGTATTTAGCACGAAAAATCTTTAATAATTTCACAGCTTACACTATGAATTGATATATGCATTATCAAAGTGATATTGGAATGATTTCTTAGTTGAAAAAAGATTTCGAAACTGTTGGTCGGAAAATTTTTTAAATTAATTTTTAACTTACACAAAAATTAAATAAGAAATTGGGAATTGGAAACATTTTTGTTCGAGCATTTTTTAACTGGAAATCAAGAAATATTCTTACTCCTATTATATATTAAGTATATTTAAAATAAATTTGGGTATGAAGTTTAATATGCTTACATTATATCGTCGTTGAAGCCAAAATTAATTTTATTTCAATTTTGATCAGTTGAAAATATATTCAAGAGCTTAAAATAAAATCTACGTATGTTTGATTTTGGCGTTTTAACGCCACACGGGATTACTAGTATTTTTTTTAGTACTTACTAGTATTAGAATGTGTTATTGCTCTTTGCAACAACAGATAACAACAAAACTAACTGAAAGAAGAAAAAATTTGCTTCAGTATCACTTTCCACTTATTGCTCTGCTGCGCCCCTGTAAAATGTTTACACACATTTGCTTATTTGAATGAATATTCGTACTTTTTTAAAGAATTTGCGTTTTCACCGGCACAAAGTTAAGAAGGTCATTCAGAAAATAAACATAAACCAACCCAACCATCACTCAAAGCAATTCAGCAACACACACAAAAAAGACTTATGTATGAACAAATATTCTGCATATTTATATATATACAAAAATGTCTTTGCGTAAGTATATACATATTGTATATGCATGTGTTAGGGAGTTCAATCTCAGGTAGCTTTCTTACTTTTGGTGTTATCGGTAATCCCGGTATTGTTTTGGTATTATGAAAACAAAATGAAGCACAACTAAGTGTATAATTTTTTAAACATATACATTTACAATTTTTTTTTAATAAGAATTTTACCGACGAGAATAGTGATTAAATAGAAAAAATTTAATAATAAGAAAATATTTGGTAACGTTTGCATAAAACTATTAAAAAATTATATAAATTAAATAAGGATAAGAAGTGAATAAACTTTATACTCTATCAAAGAAAGCAACAAACAATTTTTTTGGCTCACTCGTATTAGTGTATATTAAGTTTTACTAAACAAGGTTTATTGCATACTTTTTAAAATATAACTATATCCCAGTGGGCATTTTAGCGAGTGCTCCGCAAAAGAAGGCACATCTTCCATGATCACTGCATTGATGAGTACTTCCGTAAGGCCTATTTTTTGAAGATTCTGATTCTTTTCATATTATTTTATATGAAAAAATTTACAAAAAAATTCCAAAAAAATTTTAAATACGCATAACAGTTTGTAAAAAATTGTAGATTTAAAAAAAAAAATTTTTTTGTCCGAGTTGGGTCTCGAACCAGGGCTCCCGAAAACTAACACATTGCATATTATATTATATGAAAATATCTATATGGAAAAACTCCAAATCTTTTCTTATATTTTTGTATGAAGCAAATTTATAAAAAAATTAAAAAGAAATTTTAAATGCAAAGAACAGTTTGCAATAAAATTTAGATTTAAAAAAAAGACCAAACAAATTTTTTGTTCTGAGTTGGGTCTCGAACCCGAGCTCCCGAAAGCTTACTTTCATTTGTATTGATGCAAAATAAGCTATTGATTCTAAACAACCACGATAGATAAGTGGGTAAGATGTCGGACCGCCACATGAGAGGACCAGGGTTCAAATCTGAAACTGTTAGTCGTTTTTTATTTTAAGTTTATATTTATATTGCTTTTCCTTCTAACGTGACTTCTCGAAAGAGCGCTTCTGGCAGGTCTCTTTTGAGCAAGGAGTGTGGAAGGCCTGACCAATTTTCCCATTTCATACAAGCAATATAACGGTGTTTGCAAGGAGTGTGGAAAGCCTTTTAAAACCTAACGCAGGCCTACTAGAAGGCCTTCGGACTCCTGCAATTGCCACTGATCTCAAATAAAATATTGCTCTAGTTCTTTTGGTCTATAGATGATAAGGAATTAAACAAAGCTATAGGTAATGTGTTAGTCCTATAATGGATTTTCCCTCCATGAAGCACAAGAATTTCTTTTGTAAACAAAGATTAACCACAGGAATAAATTTTGTTGACCATTTGGTAAGAAAAAATTACAAAATACTTTAAAGTATAAAGGAAAGTAATGTTATGAGACAAAGTTGACTTTTTCATTTTGATTCTGCCTTTTTTCTAGTCCTTTGTCATTCAAATAAGCTTTCTATTAATAATATTTTGAATTTCTGATAAAAAAGTTTTTTCTGAAATAAAAACATTTAAATTTTTTTATGTGACTTAAATTAAATAAATGTATTCTGAATTTCTTTCCTTTATTACATTATTCAACATTCTTTAACATTCTTTATTATCGTTGTAATAAGAATTTTTAAAATGTCTTTTTCGATAAGATATGACAGCTAGCATTTTTACCGATATTTTATCGTTTATATGCAATATTTTAATTCCGGGATCCTGAGAGGAAAATCCCGTGATTCGAAGGGGATGAAACTATTGAGGACATCTGTATTTACTTCCCTAGTGTGTATGGGAGCTGTCGTTAGTTTTTTTGAAGAACTTAAATTGCTTCATTAAAGACGGCTGGTCATTAAAAGCCACTTTCATGGCTTTAATTCACAAAATAGTTGTGTTAATTTCCTTGAATGGGGTTTTTTCGCAAATTCTGTGGCTGCCCGGAGGGAGAAAATTAGTTTCTCCCTTTGTTTCATTAACTGACGACATTTAAAGGATCTTTTGTGTGTGGTGAAATTATGTTCTTTAGATGAGAAGAATGCTTATACAAGGTTTAATTTGGAAAAACAAGAAAATAAGACTATGAAACGTAAACAAAATTCAGCTTTAAGAAATTAGTGAAAATACATATTAACTTTATTTATGCGTATACTTAAGTATAAATGTATTCAAAGTGTTTGATAAAATTTTACAGTTTCGTCGTTTTTTTATGAAATTTAGTGTTCTCGAGATCGCTACTTTCGAACCTAATGTCGAAATTAAAAAAAATTTACAGTAGCGATATCGCATCTTTTAATAGCTTTTTAGTTTATCTATGGTACTCACCGCATCAGATGCAAGGCGGCACCAAAATCTTCAATTGTTTGCGATTCACTCAAAGCGATGGCCACTTTTTCGACACCGCCTAGCGGCGAGAGCGCATCGCGCGCTTTACTGCCGAATAGTTTCTCCAGATAATTTGGTCCATGCGACGCAATTAGGCTTTGCAGGAAAGAAGCTGTCTCCTCCACGGGTGGTCGTTTAGCTTTAAAACATAAAGAAATACAAGAAAAAAAATAAGTACATTAGTTATCAGTAATTAAAAACAAAAAGGGGGAAAAAATTAAGGAAAAAACTTGCAACGAGAGCATTGCGTCAAAGCATTCCAGAGTCGCCTAAGCTTTAATCCATCGGGAAAACAGACCTTGCCAACAAAATAACTTTAAGTTAATCTTGCTTGCCTTGCTTTGGCGCCGCAAAAAAGGCATCGCATCTCTGTGGCAGCAATGATGGTTCTCTGACAAGCAACTCTAACCGAAGTCTAGCATTAAAATGCCTACAAGCTACTTTCACACTGTCTACAAAATTACCAACCAAAACGCCCATTCTGCCCCCTTCATTTATGTCCATCCACTTGTTTCACTCATCCTTGTAATAACTGCTTTTTTTGTGCTTTTTGTTATTGCGAAGGATTAAGGGGAATAGAGGGTATAAGAAATAGGACACTGAGGAGCTTAAAGGACAACGAGGCCTAGCAGCAGACAAATACAACAGTGTTGAACTTAGGTCCACTCGGGACCAGTGCTACGTAGCAGTATTTGTGCCCTGCTGTTGTTTTGGTTATAAATTTGTGCATTTGTGTGAGCTTATGTTTGTTTTTGTAACTTTGTGAATGTGTGTGCGTGTGTCAATTAGCCATTAAATCACATAAATTCTGTTTAAGAAACTTCGTTTCACTTAAATATGACGAAATGAAAAAATGAAACTACAATAAAGAGAGCAACGCAAAGAAACAAGTGAGGCTTACGAATCTTTAGTGATTTATGAAGATTTATGATGAAGGTATTTTGACACTGACCGGTGTCGTGCGTTTTTGGGAAAAATATTTTGCTGTATTTAATAATCTTATCATCTATTAACTGTGGCGGCCGTAGCCTAGTGGGTAGCGTGCGTGGCCCCTAAGCTCAAGAACCGCGGTAGCCCGGGTTCAATTCCAGCTCAGACAGAAAGTTTTTTCAATTGAATTAATTTTTCTGTTCGGTCGTCACCTCTCTGCAGACAATGGCAAACCTCAGAGAGTAAAAATTGCCATGTAAAGCTTCTTGAGAACATAAGCCGTTCGGAGTCGGCATAAAACACGTAGGTCCAGTTCTCGATCATTTGTGATCAAACATTTAATAACACGCACAACACAATTGATCAATAGAAGCTAGGTCAAAGTCCTTCCAAGGGCTGAAATGGCCAGTTTATTTATTTATTTTTATCATCTATTAACTAAAGTTAAGGTGCACTTTAATAGTTGTTTTGTCAGGTTGTCCATCATGAGAAAGTTATTAGTATTATTTATATATTGAATAAGGGAATTATTTTTGCACAGAACCGGTTTTATTTACAGAAAGAAAATTTAAAATTTTTGTACTCGATATTTATCCTCGATACAAAATTTGATATATTTAGAAACAGAGTAGAAGATAAAAATGATACTGTACGAGAATTTCAGCTGATTCAGGTATAAGAAGAAATACACATTTGCAAGTGTATCGGCATTTTTAAAGTAATTGGCTGGAATGCATTAGAAGTGAGCATTTGCTTTGACTAGATTTTTCAAGTAAAAAATTCATAAACTCTCTTGAATTTACTTGAAAAATCGAGTCGGAGCAAATGATCCTTTTTTATGCATTCCAGCCATTGTCTGCGAATTGCTAAGTTTTACAAGAGATAACTAAAGAACATGCATTCTTTAGACCATACCAGAACAAAAAAAAAAAATCGTTCACCAGCGAATCCGAAGAATTCGCTGAAGAAGAAAATTTTTGGAATTTTTTTTTTTCAAAAAGCAACATTTGTAAAACATTTTTTGGCATACTCAAAAAATATTTTTAGTTTCAATTTTTAAAAAACATTCCCTTTACGAGTCGATATGAAGAAAGAGAAACATTTAATTTTTAGCATAATATAACTATAACAGCACATCGTAGCACTACTATTTCATATATAGAATAGTTTTTATTGGTCTTTAACTTGAATATATCAAATAAAAAAAAGGTGCACATTTTTGCTGTTTTCACAACATATGACGAAAACTAAATGCGTTTCGGGTATTTTTTTAGTCATAAGACTTAGAACATTAACACTTTTATTTAGGTAAATTTGAGACATTGCTTTACAATAAACAGCAATGCGAACTTTTTATCACACTGTCAAAAAATAAAATTAGTAAGATTTTTCAAGTATTCCTTTAACTCTAGAGAGTTGTTATTGGTTATCTACGTCGGTTCGATGTAGTTCACTTTTAAACTTTTTTTTTGAAAAAAATATAAAGCGGATCCCCTCCAAACATAAAATTAGAAAATATTTTTTACTCATTTTGGACCTTATATGCATTTAGTGAAAAAGTATAATTTTGTTTAAAATAGAAACATAAAAATATTCGTCTCGAAATTGATAACATATTATAAAATAGTTGAAATTCACAAAATAAAAAAAAATTATAAAATATATTTATTTTAGCATAAAATGCAAAGTTCAACTTTGTTCTCTCCACAAATCGCTCATTTGCTTGAATAACGTCATAACTCAAAAGGAGTAATTTTGCATGAAACGCCTTTAAAGTTTTTAATTGGCTCATATTTTGTAAGAAGAGAGGAATTTTCTCTTCTCACGCGGAGAATATTCAAAATAATATCATGAAATTTTTACACAATAAAGAAGAATTCTGCATCATTAACCCAAAAATCTTATTTTTTTATGAAGTTATTCGAGCAAATGAGCGATATATTAAAATCGCATGTCTTGCAAGTAGTCTTTGTCATTCATTGTTTTTTATGAAGACATAGTCATGGTATAAATAGATATAGTAATGTTAAGGCTGAATGTGCTCTCCTTCTTAATGACCAGAACTGTCAAAATCAGTAATTTTGCTATTTTGCGAATGAAGAAGAGGTAAACAAATAAATCTTTGACGAATTGAAATGAACAATGTGTGTGTAGTGCCAACAACGTTTAAAAAATTAGATTTTAGGTGCTTTAATTAATTTTTGTTACAACTTTGACTTCTTAACTTTGATAACATTTTGCTCATTTTTTCTTTCTCATCGCATTACTCATCTGTTGAAGATTTTGTATGAACTTTTAACTTTGTTTTGACAGTTTTGGTCACTGGCTCTCCGCCCTAACACTAACTTGTCTAGCTAAACCATAGACAATATCTACAATACTTTCGGTATTTGTCTTTTTTGACATTTTTGACACTTGTAGTGTCATATCATTAATAGCTTTAGGGATGTCCTCTTTTGTGGTCGCTTGGAGAGTTCAGCAGACTTTTTCTTACTCAGCTTTTCAAAATCGTTATTGTAGCACTCTACATAAACTGTTTAAATTAAAGCATTCGATAATCCACTCTATGAGACATTTTGAGGCTCTAAAACGCAATTTAAACTAATAAGATAAAGAAAATTACCATAAGCACCAAAACTTTAAAAATCTTGTGAAAGGTAATCTACGTCGCAGCTACGTAGTCTGTTTTTAGTTTTGCCATAAAAAAACACTTGCTTTGCGCCAAGCTAAGAAAAACTTTTACACATTGCAAGAGCACATCAACAACTGAAACTGTTGTGTGATAAGAGAAAGAAGTACAAAGAGGCTGAAATGAGAAAATTTAAAATATGTACGCAATCTACGTCGAATCGATTAATCAAAGAGTTAGCAATCAGAAATATTTTACTGCAAAATGCAAGAAAAAACTACACGTCCAATAAAAAGATAATAAAAATAAAGACACCTGAACCATTCAAAACATTGAAGATCTAAAACACAATGGAACTAGTAAAACAATAAAAACATAATTTTTAACATTATAAAATATTTAACGACTGAAATTTATCATTTCCTTGTGTTCGGGATATAGAAACTAAGATAGAAAGGCCTAACGCCCCCTCACAAACTCAAAGAGTTAAAAATACAACGCAAAAATATCTTTCTCTAGAAAAAAGAACTCTCATATTAAACAATAAAATAAAAAGTCACTGCATTTTTTTAATAATTTTTTTAAAGTTTTTTTTTTGTGGTCATCGTTTTGGGACTTAGGTTTGATAATTTTTCGTTATAGTCCTTGCCAAAATTAGAAATTCTACATCATTACTTTTGCCTACTTACGTTCAAATAAGAGATTTACGATGTTATCAATTTTTGGCTCAAAGTGGATTTTGAGCACTTTTTCGGTATTTTGATATTGCTGTTTCGCGGTTAACAGCAGGGAATATTATTTTGGTGTCTTAAGAAAAATTAGAGAAAAAAAAATGCGAACAAACTTACAAAAAAAAAAACCACATATTGTGCCTCAAAACAGTTATCGAACTTTTGACTTTAAAGTTGAGTTATCGAACCAGGGATGCTATGATTAGGGCTTTTACACGATACTACTACAGTAATTTGTTTTGAATGACTCATTTCAAATGAGTCATTTGGTAAAATGTAAACGTAGTATTAGAAAATTATGGCTCACAAAAAAAATTAAACTTTCCCACAGGAAGTATTTCTTTTATTGCAGTAGAAAAATTTTAAAAATATTTTTAATTTTTTTCACAAATGTAGAGCTTCCTTTTTAAATTTTTCGTTATAGCTTCGGTATTTAGAGTTGGATCTTAACAAATGATATATCGATGCTATTGCTCGAAAGGTCTTTGAACTAAAGAACGTAAAAGTAAATCTTTAAGTTTAAGATCGGACTACAAATGCTAAAGATATGACGCAAAATCCACAAGAAAGGCGATCCCACTATCTGTGCCAATCTGTACCAATCTGTACCGGGGGATAAGCCATCTTAATATCGCATATAAGGTCCTGTCGAGCGTTTAATGTGAAAGATTGAAGCCCATTGTAAACGATCTGATCGGACCTTATCAGTGTGGCTTCAGACCTGGAAAGTCCACCATCGATCAGATTTTCACGCTACGACAAATCTTGGAGAAGACTCAAGAAAAACAAGTCGACTACACTATCTTTTTGTCGACTACAAAGCCGCCTTCGACAGCCCAATAAGGAAGCACCTGTACTCCACCATGTCTGAATTTAATATTCCTGCAAAACTAATACGACTTTGCAGGATGACACTGAGCAACACCAGCAGCGCAGTTAAAATCGGGAAGGACCTCTCCCCACCATTTATTACCAAACGAGGTTTCAGACAAGGTGATTCTTTATCGTGCGACTTTTTCAACCTAATGATGGAAAAGATCATCCGAGCTGCTGATCTGAGACGTAGTGGCACAATATTCTACAAGATTGTTATGCTGCTTGCGTATGCTGATGACATTGATATCATTGGCCATAATACGCGCGAAGTCAGTGCAGCATTTTCCAGATGAGAAAGAGAGTCAAGTCGAATGGGTCTGGCAGTGAATGCAGATAAGACGATCCAGCATTAATTCAACCAAATTAATTTCGTTTGATCTCAGCATTGAGATCAAACGAAAAATAACTCTTGCAAACAGGTGTTACTTTGAGCTCAGTAGGCAATTGAAAAGCAGAGTCCTCTCTCGACAAACTAAAATCACGCTCTATAAATCGCTCATCATGCCGGTCCTACTTTATGCATCACAAACCTGGATGCTGAGCAGTTTAGATGAAAACTTTAGGAGCATTCGAGAGAAAGATTCTTCGTAAGATCTACGGACCAATCTGCGTCAATGGCGAGTACCGAATACGGTCGAATGATGAACTGTATGAGATGTACGCTGACATCGACATAGTCAAGCGCATTAAAATCGAGCGGCTTCGCTGGCTTGGTCATGTTCAGCGCATGAAAGACGATGCTCCAGTGAAGAAAACATTTGATTCGGTACACAGCGGCGGTCAACGCAGAAGAGGACGACCGCATCTTCGTTGGAAAGACCAAGTAGAGGACAACCTGACGAAGCTTGGAATTTCCAACTGGCGCCAGCAAGCGAAAGACAGAAACAGCTGGCGCAAATTCTTAGATGAGGCCAAGACCGACATACGGTTGTAGCGCCAACTAAGTAAATAAGTATGACGCAAAATTCAGAAGGACTACCACTACGTTCTGCCAAAAAACTTTTTCTTTTAAATTGCCTTCCAAAAGTTTTTTCGATTCGATGGTGTAAGGTGCAATGTTTTTTATCATACACTAAATTTTGATCATTTTTTGAGTTGATCTTCTGACAAGTTATCGTCAAAAATGTTACAGGGACTTGAAATTTCATCTCAGACAATAAATTAAACGTTAACATTTTCAAGCGGTTATTTTTCATTATCAATACAAAATGAACTTAATTCTTTACACGGCGACAAATCACCATTTTTTAGCAACGTAAACAAACTGATAAAGACGGTCAATTCTGAATGGTGCACAACCACTTGTTTGCCAGAAGTATTTTCGAAAGAAATTTGGTATAAGGAAGAAGCTCTTACACATCGGTTTGAGCAAAGAAATTTTTGGCCGATCAAAACATCGGTTACACTACCAAAAGACTTCTTTTGTTCACGAGAATCAAAAAAAAAAAAAAAAAAATAGTCTACGACTAAGGGCACCAAGAAAAGCGGTTGATTAACAACAGCAATAACAAAAAAATTGCTGCAAAAATGATTAAAACGCATCCCAGCTAGCACAGATTTCGATTTGTAACAAAAATGGTTATAATTCGAAGGTATTCCAGTTTTTTTAAACAAATTTAGTCACAAATGGGTTGTGTTAAAGTTTCAAATAAGTAATTTGTAACAAATCATTCGTTTTGTTGCAAATAAGTTAAATTACAGTGTTAATTATGTGACGAATAAATGCACTTGTTGTAAAAATGTTTCATAAAGTCTTGATATATAAGTAATTTTTACGTTAAATGAACCATATTACAACATTTGTTTGTGTAGCACCTATATAAAATGTTTGTGTATTGTAATTGTAACAAATGCAGCAACGAGCTAGCAACCTAGATGCGATAAAGTTGATTTATAATTATATTAAGTTATATCAATGTCACAATAACTAAATTTCCAAAACTTCGGTTTGAAGATGTTTTTATTAAGTTATAGGAAAGTCACTACAACTAAATTTTTCCGATTTTGCTGTGACGCACTAAAATGCCATAAGCAAAATAAAAGTTTTATTGTTCGCAAACAAATCTGTGTTGCTTGTCAATTTCTTTGTGTGGGCTTCAATTATCATGTAACTAATTTTTGTTTTATTTTTTCACAAATCCATAACCAACTTCACTTACATAAACAATATAAACAAGCCAAATATTATCAGCGTTCAAAGAGACTACCAAATTGAACAAATTTTGAATTGAGAATTTGTTTTGTTGCAAGAAGGTTGAAATGAGATTTTTATTCAGTTACAAGAACATTGGAAATAATCGTTGCAACCTTATGCTGTACTGAGGTCATTATTCAGTTGCTACAACTTTAGGAAGCATTATTATAACTCAAAAATGTAGTTAGGAAAAATAACGTTGAATTGAGTTTTTTATTAAGTTGCAAGAACATTAAAAATAATCATTGCAAAATTGTGCTGAATTAAGGTTATAGTTCTGTTGATGCAAGCTTAAAAAACATAATTGTAACATATAATGGTTATTATTCAGTTGCAAGAACGTTGGAAAAAAATGTCGAAAAACTTCATACTCGCCATATTTAATTGTTTTACTACACTATGAATTTTGATTGGAATAGATTTAAATACGATTTTCTTTAGTATTTATTATTTTCTTTTAGAACTTTCAGTACAATATGACACTAAGAACTTACAAAAATGTATTTAGCTATATATTAAAGATTATTACGCGGAAATTAAAAACTCGAAATATTTCTTATATCCAAATTATTATAAAAATTTGTATTTTTTAAGTTTTCTAGAGGTAAAATACAAACATTCATCGACAAAATGGGTTTTGTTGTAAAATTTTAGTGTTTAAGTTTTCATATTTTTAATTTAATTTAACATATTTTTATCACGTTCTAGCTTGTCTTTGACTTTTAAAATACACTTAAAAAAATTATGACTGGTTTAATCAAAATAATATTAAGGAATTGTGTATGCAAAAATTTTTAAAACTATTTAAGAACTTATTTTTTTTCAATCAGGAATATTTATGTCATCAGTTCTCCTTCCTTGTTAAAAAATCTGTCATTATAACAAAAACTAACTTCAATAAAAAAAAATATTTGTTACATTCACGATATTTTACCTGAATTGTAACGTAAGAATAACACTAACAATTTTTTTTGGATTTTTCAAGTATGTTTCATCTTGTGACGTGGAACTTAAGTTTATACCAACAACACATTTATAACATTATTAAAACACATTTTTCGCCTAACTGCAACCTAAATTGTTGCAAAATAAGCGTAAAGTATCTGCTTTTTTAGTTGTAATTACGTTAAAATAACGGTTTATATCTGTATTGGCGACTCTTTTGCGACACTTTTACAATCTTTTTGTGCTAGCTGGGATTTTATTGTATTTTGAACACATAGACACTTAGCAGATAATTCAATGACTTATGACAGTGGTTCATAAGTGAGGGTGGAACAGATGAATATACATACATACATACATACCGGTCAAACACATAAACCGCACATTTTGCCTCGCCGCAGTCGGATACAAATTGATTATGCTTTGCCGGATTGTCATAATTTCACACTGTGCGGCGGACTGATTTTTTAATTTTTACGGTTATCTTGGTTAACATGGCTAAAACAAATTTTACGATATTTGTTCACAAGTTTTTATAACCTAAACTGTTAGTAAATAAAAGACTTGATGAACCAGTCGATCAAATAAACTTTTTCAGTGTTCATCAATTTACCAAACAATTTTACCAACATACATAGTTATGAAAAGAGATTCCTACCAGTGCGGCTTGTTTTGTTGGCAGCTAATTAAAAATCTGTGATGTAAAGCAAGCAACGCAAAAAAAACCAAGTGAACTTTCAGGTTTTTTTTTTTATTTTTTAACTGACGCGCCACGTCAAAAGTTTAGAACGAACAGTTTTTCAGGTCAATGAAAATTAAAAATAAAAACAAAGTTGCTTACAACGAAAAACACAAGCACTCACGCACGCATACAGGCAACAGGCACATAAAGGCTAACACTGTAAAGCATGCAGTTTACATACACATACATTTGCATTAGTGTTTGTTATGCAAATGAAGCAGTTAAATAAATTTTGTATGTGTATTTTAGCATTGTTTTTGTTTGTGTTCAAGTAGCACTCACACACATATGCACACGAAATTTTGGCTAAACAAACAAACATGTGAAATTTTCTCATGGGAAATAAGCATTGAAAGTTTTACAATAAAATAAAATAAACCAACTTCTGGCAACATTTTTTGACTTTAAACTCAAGTTGTGACGAAGACGCAAGAACTCGTTTTATTTTTTAACCCCAGCGGCTAAATAAATAAAGCTTAAGATCAACTTGAAAAAAAAATTGTGAAACATTTGAGAAATTTTTTAGAATTTTTTTAATGCATACTAAATTTTGAAGAAAAAAAAAACCGCCATATATTTTTGAACCCACTCAGTGTAATAAAAAAAAAACACACTCAAGTGAATGCATTTGAAAAAGCAATTCTGTGCGCAGAGAACACAGCACTTCAAGCAACTGCAGAACAACAACAACAAGAAGAATAGCAATAAGAGCAATAGCTGCAAGCAACAATTACCGCAAGAGCAACAGAAGTGGCACACACACAAGCACACACATACGACACATGTCTTTTATTATGCACTCTTTTTACTCTATGCCACTTTATTGCAAAAGGCCACGACAGAATGGCAGAATAGCAGCAGCTGAATTTCTCAACATGTTGACAACAAACAATTCAATATTAATTCTCATTAAATTCATAGTTGGCACACACACAAGAAACATATCAATTGATTCACTCAATTTGCAATGGTATTTGATGTATTGAAGTGGGATTCGATGAACAAAGGCTTAGATGCAATACTGATTGAGTTGATTTGAATTGAGTTGATGCGGCGAAATGTCAAATGCTTATAAAGCTAAGGGCAAAATTGCATATGTATAGAGAGCAATACAATTATTTCATATTTAGACGAATTTGAAGAGCACTTCATCATAACAGTAACTGAACCAACAAAGCAACAACTATTTTGACAGGGAGATTGGATACAGTTGCATATTTCATTGCCATAAATTTCAGACTTATAATTACACTGTGCAACAGTCAACAAAATAAGAGGATTCTGCGATACCGGCTCGATACTATGACCAGAGGTGAGTAAAACCCTAGCTCAGTTTCTCGATTTTGGCGAACTTATTCTTTTAATGGCCCCCTTAATATTGGGGGTTTAAGTGATTTTGAAAAATTATGACTTGTAAAACCTTGCTGGTTAAGGTAAATTATCCCAAAAATTACACGACTAAAAGTGGGTTTTTGTAAACTCTTTCCACTATAAAAAGTGTATATTGTATTTCTATCAAAATATAGAATATATCTATTGGTTCTTCGAGGTAAGCTTAGCAACGGCTCCAAAACACATCTTTTATCACACAATTTTGTTAAAGATAGTATATGAAAAATTTGGTTTCCCTTCAAGTTTTGACTAAAAAAGCGAAAAAATGCAAAAAACTTTCGCAATTTTCCGCAATTGACCGACGTCTCTAACTTGCAGTCTGATTTTGAAACAGGGTTGTGAAGTGAAAGTGTTTTCATATAATCTTCTCCAAACTCACTTTACGTACCCTATTTAATTAATTTTATCTAGCTAATATTCAACTCCATTCAATTAATTCTTATCGAGTTCTTGGTGTTGTTTTTTATTGTAAATTTACGTTCGTAGACTATTTAAACTTTCTTATTCCTAAGACTTATTCTTTGCTTGCATTCATTCGAAGAAATAGCTTATAGTTTTCTGATCCCAACACCTTGAAAATGCTATTAAATGTCTTTGTTAGATCAAGGTTGGAATATGCTTCCTTTATTTGGAATCCTTATTTTGACAATGCTACTCTTAGACTGGAAAAAAATTAATTTGAACGAACAACTACCACCCCATAATTCACGCTGTTAGGTCTCAAATCTCTTGAGTCAAGGTGTAAGATAGCCTCACTGGTATTTTTATATGATTTTGTTTCTGCAAATATTGCTGTTTAATATTCCATCCAGACAACTCAGGTTTTATAAGCCATTTTTCATAAAACTTTGTAAAATAAATTATGCTTTGAATGAGCATTTGACCAGGGCCTTATTACTTATAATGATTAAGATATCACTTCATCAAAAAATATCTTTAAGAATGCTGTAAATAAAATATTTTTAGTTTAACTACAAATGTTATTGTATTCCACTATACAATTATTTATTATTTTTGTAATAATTTTGTAGCCTGTAAGGATTTTTGTAACTCCATAATACTGAATAAAAAAATGATATGAAATGAAATTTTTAAAAAAATATTGAAAAAATTTTTTTGAACATATTTTGTTTTTGAGCTTGTGCATTGGATTTTTAGCTACAACTTTACCAAAGACAGAAAACTAATATCTCCAAATCTGAAGGAGTTGTTGAACAAAAACTAATGATATTTTTTTTCTCAAAATCACCAAGACCCCCAATATAAAGGGGACCATAAAAAGAAAACGTTCGCCAAGCTCGCGAAACCCAGCTAGGGTTTTACTCACCTCTGGGCATAGTATCGAGCCTACATCGCAGAATCCTGTTATTTTGCCAAAATGTGTTTTTTGAGTTACTGTGTTATTAAATAAAAACAAACACTTAAGCCCAACATAAGTATATTTTTTTACATCAAATAGCTTTAATTGAATTTCTTATCCTCTAAGTCAATTTCATTTAAATAATATTCCATAAAATACTCAAACTTGTAGCAATTAAAGGCAACTAATTGTTATTAAATGTTAATCATACGCCATGTTGTACCACTTAATGAAGGCAAATAGAAAACGAAGCTATTTTGAGCCCAAAGCCAAATTGATACACAAATAACCAATGAAGTATAAAGACACATATACCAACAAGTTAATTTTATACACGCATACATATTAACACAATGAACGAGGCTGAGTTCTATGAAGTTAAACCACTTGTTTTACACAATTCAAAACTTGTTGACAAAGTTAGGGTTCAGCTTTCTTTTATTTGATCATAGCGTGCTAGTTTTGTTGTTTAAGATTGTTGCTTATTAAAAGCTTGTTGAAGTACTTAATGTAATCGATAACTACCTTCAGTTAATGAAAAGTAAAACTAATAATTTTTATTTGTTAGATTATTGTAAAGATATCTTGGGTAAACACGTCTGGCGCTAATATAGATAAAATTTGTTTATTTTTATTTAAGAGAATACATACATGGAAAGAAGTAACACAAATTACAAAAAACTCATTGTTCTGGTCTTAAAGTAGTGTGTTCATTGAAATTTTACAGTTTGTATATGAAGTAGAGAAAATAAAATCGCAGACAATTTTGAATAGTTCTCAACGAGCGAAGCAGTTGATAAGAAAATCAGAGTTACAATATACTCGTATGTATGTGGATAACATAAAAAATTTGATGTATAGCACTTATTTTTCCAAATAACTTATATCTAATGTCTGCAGTTTAAAATTCTTAAATTAGAATGTGAGTGTTGACATTAATCTATGAAGACATTTTTAAATTTCCATTAACATAATTTCTGCAGTTCAATATTTCAATTCCTTATTGTTTTATTGAATAAAGCCAACTGAAGTGGGAGTGTTTTCACAAATTATATCTTCTCCAGATGAATATGGTCCGATGTATTATAACTAAAGAACGAAAAATTATGGCTGAGAAATGAATAGTGAAAAATGAATGATTAGAAACAGTTGAATACTAAAAGGTGGATGAGAAATCATCAATAATGAGTGAGTTTTCTCATGCTTAAGAATAAATTCTGAATGCTAAATGATGAATAATAAATTATGACTTATTTTTTATATATAATGGTATAATATAAATAATGACTGACATAAAATTAATGATGAGTGATAAAAATGTAATGATAAATGGTAAAAGATGAGTGCTTAATACCCATTCTGAATGATGAATATTGTACGATGAATAATAAATTATGAAGGATGACCTATTATTTTTAATTACTACTGATAATTGATAAATACAAGGTGATGAATAAGGACTGCCATCTAATGACTGACTTAAAATCAATCATAGTCATATGAAATTAGTGATGAATGATAAATGATGACCAATTAATGATGTATTATAAACGATAAATGATGAATACTTAATGATAAATACTAAAGAATAAATATGGTCTGCTAAGAAATAAATGATGCATGCTATAAAAAATTAAAAGAGACATCAAAATAGTGCTGAATAGTAAATGATAAATGTTTAATAAAAAATAAGGTTCTTTGAACTATAAATAGGACAGAATGATGATTCACTTATGAATGAGCACTTATTACTAATGAAAGGTTAAACATGAATAAAAAGTAATATAAAAGAAATGATAAAAGATGAACAACGAATGTGAAATGGTAAAGTTTAAATATTAACTGATGAATAAATACTGATGTTTGATGATTTATACAAAATAAATAATTAACGATAAAAAATTAATAATTGATAAAATAAAATATTTGATGAATTCTTTATGCTGAAAGATGATCTATGAATAATAAACGATAATTTATCAGCTCTGGTGAATTATAAATGATAAGCAATCAATGATAAATGATACGAAATAAACTTTGAATAACAAATTATGAACAAAAACCAACAACTGAACGCATAACGAATTATAAATAAAGAATTACGAATAATAAAATTTTTAAAATTTATAGCAAGCCGAAGTGTTGACACATCAGAAAACCTTTTTGTGTAAGAGACGACAATAAGCCAAGAAATCTTTTAGACTGAGTTTTAAGACTGAAATCCAACGAAAATTAGTACTACTCAGGAACGGTTGGAATGCCAATTCTATGCACCTACAAACACATTTTCATCTTCTTCTTAAGGTTCGTCTTAAGGATAATGTAATTGCTAGCATTTTGGTGCAAGAAGATTTGAAGGTGAAGGTTGAAAAAAAAACAGATGCGTCGTTGGACACGAGAGAAGCAAAGCTATTTCGCAGTTTCAAAAGTTTGATAGTTTAATATTTTTTTTTGTTTAAAGATTTATAAATTAAAAAGTTTTAAATACCATAAAGATTACTAAAAAAAAATAATATTCCAACCAGATAATTTTATTCCCTTACATTATTATTTTATATTAATTTTGAATTATTTTTGTAAATGATTTCAATTTTTATTTTAGCAATTTATTAATGAAATTATTGGTTTTTAATATCTAAAATAGCAAACGTATATTATATAGATGTAGCGTCATCGATATTCCTAGCAAATAGTATATCAATAGTTGTCCCTAATCGTGTTTTACAAATATTTGGATCGTTTATTATTCGTAATTACCTAGAATTTTTTTTGAAAGTGTTTTTTTTTAACATTTCAAAAGTATTGTCTTTTTGACGTTATTTTCACTTCTACAGCCGTTTTAGTAAGTATAATGCCACATTGGCCCATATGAATAAAAGAAACAAATTCGACTTTACTATAATTCAAAATAAGAAACCTTCAAAAGTAGTTCGTTTATATGAATAAAGAGCTCTTCACTACACTACAAGAATCAGTTTTTTCGAACTTGCTACAAATTAGCGAGATTGGTATAAATAAAAGTAGTGTTTGCTACTGATTTTGAGTAGTAAGCAAAATGGCGTAAGCAAATTTATATATATTCAATTCATTGAATTTATTTAAATTGATATATATTTGGGCTGGCAAAAAGAAGGTTTGTTGAAGTTGAAAGCAAAGTACAAACATGGCAATTGGCCATGGACAATTTTAAAGTGCTCTTCAGATTAACTTTATTAGGGGTATTCACGATTCACTGCACTTGCCTGTGTAGTTGAGGACTGAAGGACTTTCGCAGCTGTGCAGTTGGGTTTTCGTGAACACGCCACTATCATTTTTTTAAAACTCTTAAAATTTTCAATGTGCACAACTATACATTTGCTTCAGTCCTCAATTGCACTGGCAAATGCACTGAATCGTGAGTACTCCTATTAAAATTTACCAGCTGAGACGAACATATATCACATTTTTGTAGTAAATGCTACTTTCGAAGTTAGTGGTCATATAATTTCGAACAAAATTTTTATTCATACGGAATCCAAGCTCTTTTGTAGCACTTTACTTTTTGGTAGTTACTACAAATTACTGAAGATGCTACTTTTTATTCATATGGGCCAATGTTTCATCTAAATTCATTCTCTTTATACTCATTTATCTCGAAACTACTTTTTTGGCATGGTGTTGTAGAAAAAACCAAAACTATTCATCTGAATTGTAAATATGCTATTCACAATATCAGTGGCTATCGCTGGAACTAAAATCAATGTTTAATTTCAAAAACATCGTATATTTTACACTTAAGAACCGGTAGAAAACTAGCTATTTTAAGAACTTAATTTTCAAATGAGCGTTACTCTGTCAATTTTCAATATATTTTTTTTCTAGTGCCAACCATTGCTGCACTCATAGTGATTAATTATAATCTTGATTTTTATTTTTCAGATAAATAGAAATGTCAAAATCTAAAATACCGCCCACGCCCCTATCTTTGAGAGTGTCTCATTGAGCGTCATTGTGAACAAGATCAACCATTTTTTAAATTGAAGGGCTTATTGCAATAACGTGATATGGCTTATCTGATCTAAAAAATCAATTTTTTTTAGTCTAAATACATTACTCAACGTATTGCAAACAACTACTGAAGAGGTTTTGACCATTTCTTATTAATATTCTAACCTTTTTGTAAAACTTTATATGTTCAATTTCATTTTTTCATACAAAAATACATATTTTCAAAATATTTTTATGTGGCTTATCATGGTCTTGAAATAAGCCCTTCAATTAAAAAAAATATTTTTTTATGATTATTGGGTGTTAAAATATACCTTAAATGTTTGAATGTCATTGTTCAATATTTTAACTTTTTAAAAACAATCGGCAAAATACCTTAAATTTTCGAGCGCTATACCACCGGCCTTGCCTTAGTGCCTGATAACATTAATGTCTGAATTCGCAATTAAAATCTACATCTAAAACAATTGGCACCCTGTTATAATTTCCACCCAGTTCAATGGAACCTTGCTATTTTATGAAAACATATTTTCACGCATTTCCTTTTAATAAATTATTGTAATCTGTTGCATCATAGCTTCATACATTCACGTGTAGGATAGCTAATGCACAATCCTTTTAATAAATACTACTCTACTGCAACATAGCTTCAGTTAATACTTAATATTGAATAAATCAATTTTTGTAACAGAGGGTTTTGGATTAATGGTAAGAGTGTAGAACTGTCTATCGAAATGGTGCGAGTTCGATTCTCACTTGCTTATAAAGAAATATTTTTAATTTTATATCCTTTGGTTGAAAGAGGCGCAAGCAAAAAAACAACAACAATTCTAAGAAAAAGGTGTATGGAAAAAAGATGTAGTTTTTAAGATTTCACTCAAGCAAATCACAAAACGAGGCGTTAGAAGTTTCGCTTCAAAAATCACCAAGAGTGACATGAAATTACCAAATTTCTGTTATACTTTCTTCTAATATTTTTCTAAGGATGCAATTTTGTGCATACATTTTTCCTTGTATAATATGAAATTTTGAGATCTATGTCGAAAAAACTTTCAAACGTTTTCTCATCTTGTCTTTTGAATAGTTTGTCTTATAGTTCGAATTATAAATCAATACTAGGAAGTCATCTGTTACGGCTGGCTAAAGGGGTTAATAGTTTCTAATACTTCGCACCCTGTAATGCCTCCACAAGTTGCGCATTCATTAATGTGTACATACCCCCCGCTATCCCACACTCCGTTGTCGCGTATAAAAATAATAAAAAAATATATAATATCTATATGCACATTAATTGGAGCAAGTGTCATCATGACCATATTTGGTCATGCGGCAAAGATTTTGCGAGAGCATTAATCACGGCAACTAGTTTTGACCAACACACTTGTCTTTTGCTTGCAGCATATAATAAAAAATATGAACATGAAAAAAAATTACCTGCAACCAACGTTATCATGACCATATTAGGTCATGCGCAAAACACTTTGCGAGAGTGTTAATACATGGCGACCGGGGTAGCACAAAAATAATTTGTGCGCTAAAGAGTTTAAGGGCGGCGTGCAAAGTTAGTTGCTGGTCTAGAGTCAAGCCGTAAAGGTTAATGATTGTCGCGGATATTGTGCGTTGGCATAAGTAAAAGAAAAACAAAAACTAATGTGTGTGTGTGCGTACTACTATGTTGTGATGCACTCAGCAGCAAGAATTGAAAGTAGTTAAAATGATTTTAATTTTGTTAACATTAAGAAAGTGCATTTTTTTTGTTTTTTTCAACAAATATTATAAATAAAAACACACTCTCATAGACGCGTTATTTTTCTACAAAAATGTTAATATTCGAATTTAAATGGACTAAACAAAGCTAAAGTTAAATAACTTTCATACAAAAAAAATAGCTAAGCTAAATCGATCGAATATTGTTTTTTTCGAAACGCGTTAAAAATCAAATCAAATTGATTAAGAATATTGAATAAAATTGCATTTGAAGTTATGTAGTTACACACATGCAAATACATGTTAAGATTTGTAGATTCGTGTATTCTATTTAATCAATTATTGTTGAAGCACAACAAGAACACGAACTCGAACAACAAAAACAAACAAACAAAATGTAACAAAATAAACAAGAATCTCTCTTAAAATTACTCAATAAATTTTTATGAATAACTAAAACAAAATGCTAAAAAAAAGAACATGAACATAAAAGAAAAAAAATAGACGGTTAACAAAGTGTTAACAAAGTTAATATAAAAAAAATATGTAAATTTGAATAAAGTGAATACTGTACAAATACTGATATGAATAAAAATACAAATGAAATATTCACACAAAAGAAAAAAAAAATCATTATTTTTGAACTATTGTAAATCTGTTTCTAAGAAAAATTTCTATTACTATTTTGCAAAACCTTTTGTGCAATGAAATGAAAGTTGAATAAGATGAGCAACTTTAATATGTGTTTGTGCGAATTTTCAAAAACAAACAAAACAATGAAAAAAAAGCTGAAATCTAAATAACATAAGTGTTTATTTACCGCATATTTAATGTAACTATTATGCTGTTGAAGCAAAAAATGTGTTGATTGAAGTAATGCTGAAAAAGTTTTTAAAAGTTATCAATAAAATTTAATTAAAAAAAAAAATAAAAAAAATGTAGACTCAGCAATTTTATAGAATAAAGTATAAAGTAAAAAAAAAAAAAATGCAATTAAATAAAATCTAAAATATTGCCAAAACGCTAATAAAAACTAAGACCACTAGTTATTTCTGCTCATTTAGCATTTAAGCTATTTCTGATAAGAATATAAAAGCTAAACTTAAAATGAAACAATCTTTTGCAGTCTTTATTTTTGAGCAAAGTAAAGTGTTCAATTCATCCCAGTATAACTAATGGAATCAAATAAAATAAACACACATTAGCATGATACATATATACAAAAATTTACATATACGAATACACAAGAGCTGCAACAACAACAATCAACTAGTCGATGAAACCCGGACAGCAACCGTGGCCACGGATAAAATTAAGTATATTTTTATCTATATTTAAAATATATATATTTATTAGATATTATTTATTATATTTTATATTTTATATTTTAATATACTATATTTTGTTTTATAAAAAAAAAACAACTAAAACTAAACTTATTTTGGGTTTTTTATAATTTTAGATTAAATGTTTAAATGAAATTAAATAGATGAAATGAATAAAATGAAACATTAACTTTTCATTTAAGGGAATGCTGAGGATGTGTGTGTGAGGTAAATGTAGAGGGGGCTCAAGGTTGCTATCGGGGGTGAACAAATGCAGGGCTCTTAGATTTACCACAGGACGGGAGGGACAAGTGAGCTCAAGTGGCAAACCACCCAGCCACGATAGTCGGAGAAATTAATGAATTTTTCTTTTGTAGTTTTTTTATTTTATTGCCTATCAGAAGCATGCAACTTTTCTGTGCTTACGCGTTTGAAATTGCGGGAAGAACACGACCACAGGTAGGCTAGCCGGTGCAACCTTTTTAAGCATGCTAATTTTTCCCAGTTTCAGTTTTTCAAATAAATAAATATATTTTTTTTGTGAATTTTTCTTTAAGAATTTTAAACGGCGCGTAACACATCTTATTTCAAAAATTCACAAATATGGCTTTAATCATTCTATCTGAAATTTTCTAGAACAACATAAGCCAAAAAAGACAATACTTACAGCTAAAAAAACCTTCAATAAAATTTCGATACATGAAACTGCTTTCTCAATGAAAATTCATTTGCCTTTTCAAAGTATTACAAAATAAAACTTAATTTATAGAAAAAAAACTTAAAATTGTATGTTCTGAAAACTTTGTTAAAAGTTTTAACATGAAAAGGTAAGTTTTTATAGAATACAGTATTTTGAAATATTGTAGACAAGACGATGAAAATTTTGCAGGTTGGAATCATAGAACTGATATAACTAACCATCTGAGTTTGATTAACTTTTGTACTGTAAGTACGTATTTGAAATCTTTCAGATTTGAGTGATTTTAGGAAACACCTTTGTTGCTCTATTTTGTAGACGAATTATTAAAAGTGTTTCCTTTTGATACTAAGTAAATATTTATTGAATCAAAAAAACTGTTAAGAGTTTTATAGTTTGCATTTTCAAAATTGGATGAAAGAATTTGTTCAACTTGCTGATGGTTATTAAAAATATAGAAACTCAATTTCGAAACAAGCACTTCACATTTAAATAGCTAAATCAAATAAAAGTCTTTTAAAAGACATTTAAGGTGTAAAATTTGATTAATGTCATTACTAATATAATTTATTTGAAAACAGTTTAATGTGCATATGTTGTATGCATTCAATAATACTTTTCACATAAAACAGTGTTATAATATTATTTTTTTTGAGCAGAATTTGCAATATGATAAAATTTCCAAAACACTAAGACGCACGGAGTCTAATTTTCATTCAAAGAATTTGGTATAACATCATTAATGGGTTAAGCTGCCGTAATGTTGCAGTAATATTGAATTGAAAAAAAAGAAAGATACAGCATTCAAAATTTAAGACTTTCACAAAAATTTCAAAAACAATTTTTCTTATTTTATAAGCCATGAACTTTGGGCTTAGTGATTTTTTGCTTGGGTAGCATTCTTGCCTTGAATTTTATAGTGACGTTCCTCAATCAAAGTAGAAACTTTAGTACCTTTTTATCTCATATCTTGACAAAACGTACATGTCATTCAATAAACGTCACTCTAATATGTCACTCATTAATGTCACATGATTAAGACATTCTTGACATGATTATAATACAAATAAAATCTTAGTGAAGTGTTTCATATAAAAATTTTATTGCTACAAGATGTTATTTAAAATCTTTTTATTTCATTCCATTCGTAGAAAAAGTACTTAAGAAGAATTCATTGCTATTTATAAGAAAGGAGAAAGTTGCTACTCACCTGCCGTACACAGACGCATGTCTTCGTCATATCCATCGGAACAGTCAGGCGCACCATCGCAGAGATACTGAATTGAAATGCAGGTTTTATCGCCAGGACATTTAAAAGGCTCGTACGGATGGCATGGAGCATCTAAATGTAGACACACATACCGACGTTATAGTAAATAAGCACGATGAGGACAGCCCACAATGCAGCCAAATCCATTAAAGTGTTTGAGTCATTCCAAATACATATGTTTAAAAAAACACAGCCACAGCATCACAGTCGATGACATCAATGATGAGACCACATTTTTCCAGAACAGCAGGCAATGAAGCAGCAGTAAATGTAGTAGAGCAGAGTATAAAAGAAAAAGAAAGAAAGAGAGAGAAGGAGAAGAAAATAAATTTCAGAATAAAAAGAATTAACATTCGTCTAAAAGCTATTTTAATGTGAAGCTTTTAATGCCACTAGATAATGATTATTTTCCGTTTAAGGAAACCAGCAACAACAAAAACAACAACAATAACAATCAGTACACCAACAAACCACAATTGGATTTGTTGAATGTGCATTTCATTTATTACATGCGTCAAGATAGAACAGTTTAACATAGCAAAAGACACCGACGACGACATTTTGATTGAAGTTCGAGGTGGTAATAAAAACGTTGATGCATCAAATTAGCTTAATGTTCAATTACGTCGGAGATTTGTGAAACTGAGGGAGATGAAAAAACATTTCATTTAATGAACGCAAAACTTATGAATACTTGAATTAATGCAATTGCTTAAGTAAATTCCAACAAAATTAGTTAAACATACTGTGAATTCGAGACTATTGGTTGTGTTCAACAGCCAAAAAACACAGATCCTAGATCTAAGAACTATAACAAGTAAGTAACTTACAAGTAAAATCTAAAAAATTGGTACAATGAACCACTTCTCCATTGTTCAAGACTTGAATTAAATTTTTGTGTTTGTAGGCAAATCGTGGTTTGTAGGCAAAGGATTTTACAAAACCGAAAATGTATTTTACGATGAAATCACTAATCATCAATATATATCACAACAACATTAGTCGATTTTGATGTCAATATTTTGTACTTTAAATTAAAATATGTAAAAGGAAAATAAATTGACCCCTTTTTCAAAATGAAAACCAAAACAACCAACTAAAAATATTTATTCAGACTAAACAATATTAATTAAACTAGAACTATGTCCACTTAACATTATTAAATAGTGGCGTTTTAATTATTTATTGTTCCTCCATCTACCTCTTTGGAAAGTACAATCCTTTTCATAGGCATTTAATTGGGTGAATGATCACTCGTAAGCTATTTTATTGTAGATTTTAGCAAAGCTTTTGACGTTGTTAATCACAAACTATTGATCTTAAAATTACATCTTGTTGGATTTCCTATACCGTTGGTAAAGTGGATTGAATCTTACTTAAGCAATAGAACACAATCTGTTATTTTTAAGCTAAGGAAATCACATGAGTTTCCTGTTACTTCAGGAGTACCTCAAGGAAGTCATCTTGGGCCTCTTCTGTTTCTACTTTTTATAAACGTTTGCCATCTGTCATAATGCATTCTAGCATCTTAATGTTTGCTGACGACGTCAAACTCTTCCTTTCTTTTAAAAATGATAATGACGCTGTATTTTTGCAAGCCGACATTGATCATCTTCATAACTGGTGCAAAACGAACCGTATGAACCTCAACATGAAGAAATGCAAGCATATGTCTTTCTCGCGCAAACCACCAATTAAATGTACCTTCAAAATTTGTGGTTATCCATTGGAGTCCTTAGATATTTTCAATGATCTTGGAGTTACAATGGTACGCTATAATATTCATGTAAATAAAATAATAAATAGAGTAAATAGTACTTTAGGATTTATTAAACGTTGGGCAAAAGAGTTTAATGATCCATTCATAACGAAAACCTTATTCACTTCCTAGTGTGGCCTATCTTAGAATACGCTTCAGTTGTTTGGTGCCCACGATACGGTTGTTACATAGACGATATTGAATCAGTGCAGAAACAATTTCTTTTGTTTTGCTTAAGCTATCTTTATTGTAATACTGATTTTCACTTACCATCTTATGAATATCGGTTACAACTCTTAAATATTCCTTCTTTAAAAAATCGGAGAATTATGATAAATGCTTGCTGGATTACAAAACTTTTACATGGATATGTCAACAGTCCATATTTATTGAGTAAAGTATATTTTAATATTCCTCTTCGTCCTAGAAGATCTTTTGAGTTACTCCACATGAACTTTTGTGGAACTAATTATTTGCAAAATGAACCTCTTAGAAGCGCTTGCGGTGATTTTAATTTTGTATCTGATGTTATATCCTTAAGTGAATCCATGGACTCAATCAAACATAAAATTATAGATTACCTGCAGTACCGTCGTTGATTATGTAAAGTTCTTTCAAACATATATCTGATGCATCTGGTTATTTGTAAACACATTAATATAACAATCTAAATGGATAAATGGACCTAAGCGTAAAATGGAAAATTTTGGTGGATAAACATCTAAGTAATCTGAATGGACCTAAACCTGGGATCTTCAGTTGCCTCATATCTTCATGATGATTGTAACTACACTTGTCGACGGTACCGTGGTGTCTTGGTGTCTTTTTACCTCTTGGAACACTACGTTAGATCGATTTGTAATATATTAATATGAGTGGCCGATAAGACCTAGTTTGTCTTGGTGCCTGCGTTCGCAACTGGTTTTCTTTATTTTATGAAAATTGGTTTGGTGAAGTTGACCTAGTTTGTCGAGTAACCAAAAAAATTGTTGCTAACTTGACCTTGTTTGTCTTGAAAACGCAACCCTGCTTTGCTGTCTGATATTATCGATTTTGACTTAACTTTTTTTTGTTATTTTTTATACTTTAATAAAATTATATACTTTAAGCAATTTATTAAAACTTTTTAGTTTGTTAATAATACATGATTTCAATCAAAATCATACTTTTTATTTTTGAATTGTATTAAATATCTTATTTTATAATTTTATATTTGCTATAAAACCTGTTAAGGTTTAGCAATCAAGTAAATAAATATTTCTATGATCAGATTCTACCTATTCCATGATTGATTAAACTGTTTGACAGTAATTTTTAACCAATTTCCAAAAACCCCAGAATTCGATCAACTGATTCTGGTTATAAAGCAAAAACAATTTAACGTGTATCGCCTTTTTAAAAATTTACATTTGAGTACTTTTTAATAAAGGATTTACATTTTCTCTAAGCACAGAGTTATAAATTAGCATAAAAAGTAAGACATATACTTAAAACTGCATACTTTTGACAAAGTTGTTGTGTTCGTAGACCTGTACTGCAAATTTGCTTAGAATTTTTTAATCATTTAACGCTTGTTTGCATGGGTTTTTTTATTCTTTTTAAAACAAATACCCTTCAAATTAGTCGTAAGGGGATAAAAAATTCTATGTAAAGGTTTCTATGGGAAAAATTTGGCCAGACTTTATATTTATGAAAAAATATAGTAAACTTGTCTTTAAAGCTCCCTTGAAGTATCCACTGAGAAAGTCTATGAAATATTCTATGGCTTTTGGCTAATTCTAATAAAAGTCTATTTTCACAAGACTTGTCTAAAGTTAAGCTTCTAAGGGTGCGTGTCATTCGGAAACTTTTCACTCGCATGATGAGTTTTTGACAGTCAGAAAGATAATTTTTTAAATCAATGAGGTGCGTATGATTGTCAAAAATTCATGTAGCCCCAGGGGATAGTAGAAATTTTGAAAACCGGCAAGAGAATTTTTGATTGAAGCAATAAGGTTGTGTGCTAATCTTACAAAAATATAAGTATCAGTGTTTTGCAATGTCTTTTTTCTGAAAAAAGAAGTTTTGCTTTATGTTTTCATACTAATTGTACTTTGATTTTAATATTGAGAAAATATTTATTTTAAAAAGCTGCAAATGCAAGACTTTAGAATAATTAATAAGCATGGATTCACTCGAGTCGTCTTAATCTCTAAGAAATCTGATGATATTGATATAACATTTAATTTGTTTTAGCGTCAATAAAAATGACTTCAAACCATTTTAAGAATTTTAAAAATTGGGTAAGATTTAGGAGCTAAGGAGTTAAAAATAAATATGTATGTTCAATTTAGACGCTCATTACTTCTGAACTTAACGAACTTATTAAGTTTTTCTTTACTGATATTACCTTACAAAACTTATGCATTGAACATAAATTCTCGCATTATTTATGTTTGATTGCTGAAGAATTAAAAGTGTATTTTAATGTGTAGTTTTATTTAAAACTTTTTTAAAGAAAAATAAGTTACAAAAAAGTTATTTAATTACAAAATTTAAATGCCCCCTGTAAAACCCACAAATGCCTTAAAAACATATTTTATAAAAATAAAAATATGGCTAATAAAATGTTAATTCGTGTTCAAGGATGTTTTATGGTTGGCTGATTGATCGATTGAGTATGAGTCAATATTTTCTTTCGTATTACAATCAATTGAGCTTGGCAGTAAGTGTTCTTCAAGTATAGCAACGTTAAGGCATAGTCCGATTTTTTCCGAGCGCACGGTTTAGGCTAAGGATTTGTCTCGAGAGACAATAAGTGTTCATACCAATTTACTCAGGTACAAAAGTCTAGAGCATCGGACTTAGTTTTATTTTTAAAAGCTACGAGTAGTAACGAAAAACTGCGAAGTTTATTAAAACAAATAAAACGCACATTGATATTAAGCTGAATGCAAACGAGCTTCAGCGAACAGAACTCGAGAAAAAATTAATATAATTAGGGTATTCACAAGGTGTGCTATCATGTCATATTGTCCTAAGATGTTACACTAGTTTAAACATTTTATTGTTGCCTTACATATAAAAAATTACTAATATAGTACAACTCTGAAAGCTATGTCTATTGAAGTGTCAAGAACTCAAACAGCTGTTTCTTATTTGCATTTATTTAACTTGTAAATTTAAGTTGTAAAACTTTAGGACAATATGATAATATGACATAATAGCACACCTTGTGAATTGTGATTGCACTATAAAGTAGCTGATATGTATCGAAACAGGCCTGAGTCTTAACTATAATGTATCCGAAACATACCCAACAAGGACCTTGAATGGCACCTGAAATAGTATCGTAGTAAGTCTGAATTATGTTAATCAAGTGTTCAATAATGAGCGACTATATTTGGACACAATAAACTGACGAGTGTCCCAATCAGTCTTCGTTTGTACATTGTGCGTACTCAAAAGGTTCCAGAACTAGAACACTTCTTTTGGTGCAAAGGTCGAACATTTACAAGGGTACTGGATATATATCAACATTATTATTGACACAAAATATGAACTTGTTGCTCTGGTGTAGATCCATCATGATTTACAGTATGCGCAAAACCGGCATTTTTTTAAGCATATGATGAGTGACGCTTGATAGAAAAATTACATTTTAAAATGTTTGACGTTTGCAGTGCTACAAAATGGGCCTTTTTCGAACATTTTGCTTGTGCTAAAAAGCAGTTTGCGCATCATGATGCATCTCCGAATAACCCAACTTAAACACAACACAATTTTGGTTTTTATAATGTTATTTTACACAAAACAATAACATTTTTTAAAACTCATAATTTTTAATAACAAAATAAATAGTAGAAAACGTAGTTGTCAAATGAGTCTTAAGAAATCTCGTATCATGTAAAAGTATGATATTTAGGCCAATGAGGGCTTATTCGCTAAGAAGACGTCAAAATTTATGAATAAACTTTTCATACTCCATTTGGCACAGCAAGTCCATTTCAACAGATATAAATTTTCTTCAGCTCGGAATTTTCTATTCTACTACGAGTGAAAAGTTTCCGATTGGCACTTAGCCTATGAAGATTTTTATTCATTTATTTTATATTATTTAACATAAAAAGGTCCCATAAAAAGGATGCTTGAGGGTTAAGATATTCTAAAAAAGTATTTATCATTAAATTAAGCCACCTGACAACTATAGTACATCAAAGGAATATATTAAGTACTCATGACACAAAGAACTATGGATCATGATTCAATTACTATATGTTGTCCATTCATTTGACGTTTACTCACAAGAATGAAGATATACACCCGAAAAATTGAAAAGGAGAGCAAAATAGTAATTTTGAATGCCATCAAAGTAATCAGTTGCATGAATATCATACTTTTTCGCAGTACTAAATACCAAACGATACACTTCACTGCTGCTTTTTCTACTTCTTGTTTGCTTTGATAGAAAATTTAAATGAATTTTTAAAAAGCTAATTGCAATATTTTGTTGTGCAAATGTATTTTCACCGCTGACTGCTCATTGGATCCACTGGCACATTATATTTTCGAATTTTATCACCAGAATAAACTTTTTTGCAAATACCGCACGTTGAAGGCATTATTATTTTAATAAATACAACTTTATAGTCACGATTTATATTTTAATTGAAAAAAATGGCTCGCAACAAAATTTGAAAACAATTTTCAATAATAATAATCAAAGCACTAATTATTATGAACGCAATGCACACTATTTTTTTTTTGCTAACAGCAAAATATAGAATAACTACTTTAAAAAAAAAATACACAACAAAACACTGAAACATAACTTTTTTTCATAGAAGACCACAAAACCCTGGTTGTCATTTATATTTGAGAGAGAATATATTTTTGAATCATGCTATGCTATAATAATTGAATCATGCTATGGATAAAGTATTCCCAGCGCAACGAAAAATATTCACTGCGCACCTCGTCATCGGTGCTCGTCAAATATGACACTTGATGAATACATACAAAAGAATGATGAATGTTAAGAAGAAAAATTAAACGACAAAGGAAACGAAGATAGCAAATGAAAAAAAAAACGGTCAAAATTCTGTCAAACACATCAAGCAATATAGCTGCTTTTTGTGTAAATTGGTAAAAAGGGGATAAAACACCCCTACAAAATATGAAATTTTTTCACAAACTGTACCAAAAAATAAATTTGCTTTATTTTGTACATGTATTTTATTTAACGATATTCATTTCAGAAAAACAAGTTTTCATAAGAAAATTTCGACATTTTAAAATGTTCATACATTAAGAATAAATTGTGACTACGGTTGCAACAACGAGCTGCACCTACGTCACAGCAAATATGGCGGACATGCGCAATACGTTATCTGTAGTTCTTTGTATCATGTTAAGTACTTGCTTTTCTGACTTTTTTGTTAATAAATACCTAAATTTTAAGTTAAATCCAAAACCATAAGTATATTTAAAATTACTCCGATGTCTTTTTTGGACACTGAAACTTTAGACCTATAATTTTTTTTTTATTCTCGACCATAATCCGTTGGTGTTGGAATGTGTTATCATTCCTCAAAATACAATTTATATTTCTATCAATACTATCCTAAAACTTCTGCCCAACAAAACCACCAAATAGTCAATGACATTGCGGTAAAGTGTTGCAATTATGCAGCTTCAAAAGGACGATTAATTGATTTATAGATAAAGCGGTAGGCGACGAAAATGAATTAAATTTGTGCTGGCGGAAACTTCGGTTAGATAACGATTTATTTAATCAACTTGGTTGTTATTTTGTATGGGCCATTTATTTGCAGAATAGGCAATGAAATTGAATATGAGTAAAATTGAAATATATACATATATGTAACATGCTATTAATTTCTTTTCATAGTAGTTTTATTGTGTAGTTAATTGAAATCGATACGTGGGCTATAAAAAAGGGTTATATCATATAATTGAGTTCGGCTTAATTACGCGTTAGTTCTTTTTATTGAATTGAACATTTGCTTAACAAAAAAAAAAAAAAAAAAATTGTTCGCAGACAATGTTTGAATTAATTTAAATTAGATAAAATGATAATTTTTATTGGTACTGATGTTTCCGCTTCATAATTAGTACGCTATTTAATTTTTTGTAGTTGTTGCATATTTTTTATTTTTTCATCATATAAAATGTAATGCTTATTACCATAAACAGTTTTTATTTCATTAATTATGTGTCAAGAGCTTGCAGCAGCAGATATTAATTTAAGACTATACGAACCATGACTTCACTGAAGGAATTGCGCTGGTTGTTTTAAACTTGTCATTGGCTTCTTTCAAAAATTAGAAGATCTAAGTCAAGAGTAAAAAATTGTTAAAAGCGGTAAAAATTTATGTACAAAATATATTAAGATATGTAAAGTTACAGCAAGCAAAACTAATGAAAGTTGAATGAAAAATTCTACTTAGCTAAAGAATGTGTGAGGTCTAAGACTTTAGTCAAATTCAAATAGTAGTTGTTAAGGTACTATTTATTACAGTGTGTAAAAAATTAAAAATCAATTTTTGTTTTTCGTTAGAATATGGTTTTGTAAGGTCTTAAGAATACGTATACAAAATTTTAGGAACAAATATCAAATAGAAAAAAAGTTGTCACGTATATTATATTCCTATGTAGCGTGATATTCAAGAACCTTTAAATCTTTAATCGCATTTTTCTTGCAACAAGATTTTTCGAATCGGCTCCTAAGATATCTGGAGTTATACTTGATCGATTTCGATGAATCTTATTTCATTGTGATACTTATAGACTCTGTTAAGCACTAGACCTATAAAAAGCTAAAAAAATTTTATATATTTTTTGGGTGTATGGCTGAAAGTTTCAGGAAAAAAAATGGGTTTTTTTTTAAATTTTCTTTCAACGCATGCTATTTTTTATTTTTTGTTTTTATTTTATTTGCTTATGTTAAGTGCTCAACTTCAACTCTTAACTCAAGAATGCACTTTGATATTTTGCTTTCAGATTCTTTGTAAATGCTGGAGACGAGAAGCCAATTGCAACATTTTTTAAACACGCTAACTTCAACGCCCTGTAGAAAATTAACAACAACTATAAAGACAAAAAGAAAAATTTGTATTTTATTATTGAATCTAGGTAAAAAATTCAATTTATTTTTTCATTCATTATTATTTTTTTACTAGGCAAAAAAATTAATAAAAAAGGTTTTTTCTTATAACTACACACTGCAAAAGTACCTTAAGAAAATAAAGATATTTTTAACCAGCTTCAAAAAGCAGGCTATTCTCAAGTTCGTTGTTTTTTTTTTCTTTTAATGTTTGTATCTCCAATATCTCCTAAAGCACTCGCCAGATTGCCGTCAACAGATAAAGACATCGAACATGGAAGTTCATCTAAAAAAGTGGGCGGTATCTAAAAAGGGGCATGACAATATAAGAAAACACTGTATCTTGAATAATATTGACACTAGGGTTATAAAATTTTATACAGGGGTTGGCACACTTATTACAAATAAAAGTCAAGAAAGAGGGCGACATTCGAAAAATAGGCGTGGAAGTAAAGGGTCCGCCAAATAACTTTTTTTTTTTTTTAAATTCTATGAAAAAATACTGCTGAATATTTTCTCAAATTTCTTTTTTTATTTGAAAGTACAATCCTTGCGGTAAATAATGGAAAATAATTTCATTCAAATGGCTGCCTCAGCTGGCCATGCAGTAGCCTACACGATCGGTCCAATTTTTAAGCACATTATCGATTGTGTGCAGCTGTATTTCACCAATGGCTTCACGAATATTGTCCTTTAAAGCGTCAATTGTCTCTGGCTTGTCGGCGTAACACTTATCTTTGAAGGCACCCCACAAATAATAGTCCAACGGTGTCAAATCGCAGCTCCGAGGTGGCCAAACGACATCAGCTCTGCGGCTGATAATGCGATCTGCAAAAACAGGGCGCAAAACATCGAGTGTAGCTTCGGCTGTGTGGCACGTAGCGCCGTCCTGTTGAAACCAAATGTTGCCAATATCCTCATCTTCAATTTTTGTGAACAAAAATTCGTTCAACATGGCCCGATAGCGATCGCCATTGACTGTAACGGCCACTCCTTGCTCATTTTCGAAGAAAAATGGCCCAATTATGCCTCTGGACCAAAATCCGCACCAAACAGTGACTCGTTTTGGGTGCAGCGGCTTTTCAATGTATGCGTGCGGGTTTTCTGTGCCCCAAATGTGACAATTTTGCTTGTTTACATACCCGCCAAGATCAAAATGAGCTTCATCTGAAAAGATGATTTTTTTGGCAAAATCGGCATTTTCTGCATCAAAGTAATGTCGCAATATTTCCCAGCGTTGTTCAAGCGTATACACAACTATATTCGTTCAGCGGAAGGATAAAACTAATTATATGTCAAATCAGACATGAGCTAAGTGTTACCATTAACGAAATAAGCACTAGTTGAAAAAAAAACGTTACATGGCGGACCCTGTATCAGAAAAACATGGTATCTCTTATTAAAAGAGGTAAAGTAAAAAGTTGTTATCAAAAATAAAAACCGACTTCAAAATCACTACAAAAGTAAAAAAGTTTTAAATTAATTTTATTATTAAATTTTTTGGTTAAATTTAATAATCTTTTATGTATTATATTACATCGGAAATCTTGGTATTTTAATTTTTTTCTTATATGTTTTATTATCATAAAACTATTAACTTCTTTATTAATATAAAAACTTTGAAGTCGGCGCTAATCTTTGCTACCAAATCATTATTTTTTTACCATCCCTGAACTGCCAATACGATCAAGATTTAAGTCCCGAAGTTAAGATCAGTGAGTAACAGGCGCGCTTCCCAACAAACAAAACCTCTCGTTATTGTGTTCAGTGATCAAAAGAGATAATTTTAAAATAATCTGATTAAATGAGCACCGACTTAAATGGCTTTATATTCATATAGAAATTAATGTATTTGTGATAACAAAACAAACTAGAAATATTAAAATTATAAGATTTCAATTATAATAATTAGGGCTAGAAATCTCATGAATTTAAAAATCAAAAATATGCGCATATAACATGCAGTTAAAACTCTAAAGTATGCGCAAAAAACAGGTAAACTATGCAATTACAAATATTTTTCTTATATTTTACTAGCTGAACCCGGTGTGCTTCGCTACCCCCCTCGTATAAAATAAAATTAAAAGTATTTATATATTTACAAAAATTTATTTAGTTAATTTAATTATTGCAATGCTTCGCCTCTTTTTTTGTTGTAAACCAATTAGAATTCAGCACTGAATCGCATGTCATTTGCTTCATGCTCCCCTTTTTATTTTTAGACCAATCAAAAAGCAGCAATTACACAATCAGCTGTTTCGCAGTCAGTTGTGGGAGAATGAGAACGGGGTTACCCCACTCTCTATTTTAATTAACACGTATTATAAAATCAGCTGTTTTGAAGACAGTGGTGGAAGAAAGGGAATGGGGCTACCCCACTATTTTAATTAATATGTATTTTAAATTTGTGGTAAAGCCGTTAATAAACGTAGTAAAAAAGTAGGTGTAATAAGTATGTAATAAGTATTCCTGAGTCAAAGCTGAACGCTGTGAAAATTTAAGATCGGTTATCAGGTCCAGCCTCCATTATATCGCAAACAAAGGGGGCGTGCTCCGCCCACTTTTCTTTTGGTACGTATTTCTATTCATTCCAATACCATATATAGCAAATACTGCCGCCGTTGGTCAAAAAATGCCTAAGATATGACGACTTTAAATTTTGGGTTATATGGGCGAGGCCACGCCCCTTCGTCCACTCACAACTTTATATAGTCAAGAATTTATTATTTCGTAAGAATATCCTATTTTGAAAATTTAATGACGATCGGTCCAGTAGTTAAGACTATATTGCGATTTTTAATTTTCCTAAAAAGGGGCGTGGTTCCACCCACTTTTCTCCTGGTACGTATTCCTAACTATGCCAATACCATATGTACCAAATAGCATCAACGTAGGTCAAAAAATGCCCAAAATATAGGGTTATTGGGGCAGTGCCACGCCCCTTTGGCCAATAAAAACTTCATATAGCCTATTATTTTTTCCAGAGTCATAGTAAAATGCTGTGAAAGTTTCAGGAAGATCGGTCCAAGGGTTTGGCCTCCTATAAAGCACAAACAAACAAACAAACAGACAGACAGACAGACAGACATTCATTTTTATATATATAGATTGAAAGCAGATTAACTATAATTAAAGTAAAATGGGGTGAAAAAGGGGGATTTGGTAATAAAAAAATCTATGGCTACCTTACCTGTAGATAAAAAGTATATAAAACTTTAGGTAAATACATATTACAAAAAAGTATTTTGTGTAGCATACATTGTTAGTGGTATAAGTAAGTATCTGAATTAAAAAAGTCGGCGTAAAAGTGGGCGTGGTCGAAAAAGTACCCTATTAATCATGCCAGAGTCTCAGTTAAATGCTGTGAAAATTTCAGGAAGATCGGTCCAGAGGTTTGGTCTCCTATAAGGTACAAACAAACAAATAAACAAACACACATTCCATTTTTTATATATATAGATTATCGGTTCAAAAATAAATATTGAATGTAATTTAACAAAAAAAAAATAAAAACAATTAGTTTTAAAATAATTATAAAATTAATTTATCACAAGTAAGTGAACATAAGCTATCTTTTCCCAAAATATGTCGTACTAAATTCAAATATTTGCAAATAAAATATAAACAAAAAAAAAATGCAAAAATAACATGCATTTATTGTAAAATATACAAAAACATGCGCAATAAATAGGCAAAAATAGGATTTTTTTTTGCAAAATAGGCGAAACCATGCATTTATTGTAAAGTATGCAAAAATATGCATTTGCTATTGAAAATATGCTAATAATTGAATGCCATTTTAAAGAAAATTTCGTGATTCGTGCAAATAACTTAACCATTTCCATTTTCATGTGCTCAGTAATAACATGCATTTACATGAGATTATTAACAACTTATCAAATTTCACCAAGAAGCTAATAGGAATAGGAATTTAAAATTATTTTTTAATATATGCATTCAAAAAAATCTGCTTCCCTTAAATGAAGAAACTGTGGTATTAAGACATAAGCATGGGTTTTTCTATATTCTATAGAGGTTTCTCCTTAATTAAGAGAATTTTCACATGATTAAACGATCTCACGTCTTGAATTCGTTGCAACGTTCGAGATCTTAAATTTGCAGAAATATAAGTTACCAACTTGGATATTTCATATAAATACATGGAAGTTTTTAATTTTTTTCTCTACCACACGTCATTTATTTTAAGCATACTTGTCTTATATTTCTAGAAAAAAATGCTTTAAAATTACTTACAAAGCGAACGATTCTAAATGAAGCAAATTAAGCGACAATTGTTTAACAATTGCGATGGTCGAATGGATAAGCTGAAGGACTTACACTCACGCGGCCGAGGTTCAAGTCTCCGGAAAGTGGTAATTTTTCAATTTAATTTAATGTTAATAATAATAATGTTTGCAGTTTTTCGTCAGTATAAAAATAATAATTCTCACAGGATGCTATTTAAAATCTTAAAAAATCTTTTTTTTTTTGCAAAAATTCCAAAATTTTTCCACGGATTCGAAGAAAAATTTCTTATTTTCAAAGAAAAAAGTTCCTTTTAGTTAAAGCTGATTAATAAACATTAGAATATTTCTTATTTTCAGGGAAAATGTTTCTTTTAATATAGCTGATGATAAATAAAAGGTAGAAAAACCTACTCAAATGTCATAAGATTTCAACACAATTGGGCAAGGTTTCTTCAATTTAGCGAGATAGTTTGTAAATGATTGGCTAATTTTTCTAAACTATTTTACACTTCTGGTGTCAATTTAACGAAAAAGATATACTTAATTTTCAGAAAATCGACCGTGGCGCTAAATGTTGCCCGACTTTCTAACGATTGGGTGCTATTCTTTTAGATATTCTAGAAATTTTTTTCTAAGTGTAGCAGTGATCCACAGCTTTGCCCGGAAGGCTTTCCCACCAAAGTTCTTTTTGTTTTACATGGAATATTAGGGTGCTTCTTATTTTTCAACTTCAAGCTATAAAGCATAACTCCCCCTTAAAATGTTCGTTTAGTTATAAAAACATGTTCTGCAAAAAATTTTAAGAAGCGGATAACAGGAAGGCGAGGTGCCCAGCTCCCAAAAAGTGGTCCATACCATTAATATGCGAGAAATATAGAGGTTTTTATTTCCAAAATAGTTTAATTCTCACAATAAATTCTTTTCTTAATTTTTATTATATTGAACATAAAATTAACTTTCTAACGAGCTATCATTTGTCGAAATCGGTTAACAATTACGGAATTCGCATTATTTTTACTGTAAGTTTTCCTGAAAAAAATGAGTTTTTGGCAACTTTTGGATGCAAAACTCAATATTGCAAAAACTAATGGTACTCAAATTTTACTCAATGTTAATAAAAGTTTAAGGACGCTTTTTACACATATCTTAACCAGTTAACAGCATTTATTTCAAATGTCCAATATGAAAAAGCTTTTTTAACTGACATGAAATTAAGCTCCATTTCCCGCCAAGAGAAAAGCTTCCTTCATTGTAACATTTTCACCACTACGTAGTTTTGACGTTCAGTGAGTGTTCGGCAAATTTTTAAGTGAAAAGATTAAACAAATTTTTAAAATGAAAACAAGAGGACGACAAAATTTATTTCTGCTTGACTATGACGAAAGTGAAATTACGGGAGCAAAACTACCATCGAGCGCACAGGTTTTGCGGGTGCTATTTTACAATATGCGCAAGGTGAAATTAAATCTGCGAACAAGTGCGCATCTTCTTGTTAAAGAAGTCCAGGTTAAGTGGGATAAAGCACGAATTCCAACTAAGAATGCCGATAAATGTGTTCTAAAAGTAGAGGCTTTGTACAATGAATGGAAGACATTGCACAAGTCTTGCCAGAAACAGTCATCGTTTCAGGAGCAGCGCCAAAAAACCTTCACTGAGAAATTTGATGACTTGTTCGATATTTCTCATGCTAATGCATTGGACATGATAAGCATCGAAGAAGATAAACTATTTCTCATAAATCAAAGAAAAAAAGGGCGTCCAGGGTGTATGATTGGTAGTGACTTAGTCTTACTTAAAAAAGAAAGGAAGCTAGTTCTTCGACGAGAAGCAGAAAAACGTAGGCATGAGCAGCATGCAGCAACTTTGCGAGGTGAGTAGCGACTACAAATTCTTATTAAAGTTATATAATTTTATTTAAAAAATGTATGACGTTCCTATACATCATAAATAAACGTCGTAGTCTAAGAGTTGGTTTATTATCATTTGCTAACTAAATATTTTTTGAAAGAAAATTTATTTTTTATTATTCATTCTTCATAAATAATTATTTCCATGTCAGTTTTTATGCCCATTGGTTCTTTATGGGTTAAAATCAATAAAAAGTGGCTTGATATTGTATCTTTATATTTTTCTTCAAAATATTTCCAGAAGACCGCGACAACTTTCAATCATTATCAACATCTGATGAAGATGAAGTCATTGAACAAACTGACCTTGATGCTATGGACGTATCTGAGGAAGAACCAGGTCCAAGTGATCCAAAAAAAATTCGAGGCAGACAGAACTTTATAACACCAGAGCTCGTGTCCGTCTTGGATAAATGCAAAATCAGTGACCGCGACGCAGTTAGAATACTTATAGCTACTGCTAAGGCTCTAAAACAAGACGTAAATAATTTAGTTATAAACTCATCTTCTATCCATCGATGTCGTTCACGGCTACGTGTTGAAACAGGTCAAATTATTCGCACTCAATTTCAAGAAAAAGAGGTCACTGCAGTAACCGTACACTGGGACGGTAAAATATTGCCATCGCTAATGGGCAAAGAAAAAGTCGAACGTCTTCCTGTGGTGATATCTTTCAGTGGCACTGAGCAGTTACTAGGAATTCCAGCGATTACTGCTGGCACCGGAAAACAACAGGCTGCTGCAGTCTTTGACTTACTCAAAGAGTGGGATCTCGTGGATAAGGTAGAAGCACTGGGTTGCGACACAACAGCTTCAAATCTTGGGCGATTTCAAGGCGCATGCGTTATCTTAGAGCAAAAACTAGGAAAAGATCTTTTATACTTACCATGTCGACATCACATTTTTGAAATCCTTCTACGCAACGTTTTTGAAGAAAAAATGCAAAAGTCATCAGAACCAGGAGTTCAAATATTTAATAAATTTCAAGGAGCCTGGAGTAAAATTAATAAAAATAACTTTAAATGTGGTATTGAAGATAAATTTGTTAAGAAAACGCTTGATGATGCATCTCAAATTATTGAATTTTCATTACGAAATTTAGAAGTCAAACAACCTCGAGACGATTATAAGGAACTTCTTCGATTGGCCATAGTTTTTCTTGGTGGAACGGTTCCACACTTTTCTTTTCGTAAGCCGGGAGCATTTCATCACGCCCGATGGATGGCTAAAGCAATATATTGTTTAAAAATATTTTTATTCCGGAATGAGTTCAAATTAAATAAGCATGAGCACAATGGAATCCGGGATGTTTGTATATTTATTGCAAAAGTGTATTTGAAAATATGGATACAAGTTCCAAATGCTGCAGAAGCTCCTATGCAAGATTTATTATTATTGCAAAATTTGTATACTTATAGAGCAATTGATGAAAACATTAGTAATCAATTAATACGTAAATTTTGTAATCATTTGTGGTATTTAGCACCAGAAACTGTAGCGCTGTCTTTTTTTGATGCAAGTATTTCTTATGAGGAAAAGAAACGAATGGTCATCGCTTTAAATAAATTTGATGTTGGTGATGCCAAGAAATTGACAATCATTCCTGAAAACATAGCTTCGTATATCGACAAAAACATTTCAGATTTTATATCGGAAAGAGCTAAAAAATTTTTCATTCGATTTTCCATTCCAACGAATTTTTTAACAAAAGATCCTGAGGATTGGAAAAAGGAACCAAGTTATAATTTTGTACTTAATTTTGTAAAAAAATTAAATGTTGTTAATGATTCTGCAGAACGAGCAGTGAAGCTCATGGAAGATTTCAATAAAGTCTTATCACGAAATGAAGAGGAGAAACAGTTAATCATGCAAATTGTAACAGACTATAGCAAGAGCTACCCAGATGCAAACAAATCAACTCTTTTAAAATAAAATTTTTTAATAATGTATTGTTAGTGACGTATAACGTTGTCTTGTTTAATTTATTTGTAAATCTTTTAATATATCATGTAAAAATATAAAAATCTAGCATACTAAAAGTAAAATACATTGTATAATATTGACCTAGTTTTATTATTTATTTAACTACACAAAAATGATTAAAGGAAAATTGCCCTTAATCTAAAAATTTTGAAAGATTTTAATTTTTTTTTTCCTCTACAAAAAGTGTTGTAGTTTTGTAATTTTTTAACAGATTTGGACAAGTAATAGATCGTTGAAAAGATAATTTTATATATAATCTGTTGTATGATTGAAAAATTAAATTACGATAATTAATTATGATAATTTGAAGCATTTTCGAAAACAAAACCTATTTTTTCCCATATAAATAGTATGGGCCTACTTACGGAGGGTGGGCGTCTCGCCTTGCTGTCATCCGATTTTTAAAATTTTTTGCAGGATATGTTTTTATGTGTAATGGAACATTTCTAGGGGGAGTTACGGTTCATATCTAAAAAAAAAATTTCTTCCAAATAACTAAGAAGCACCCTAATGGAATATGGATGCTTTTTGCATTAAAAAAAGAGCTTTGGTAGAAAAATCTTTGGTCGCAAAGCTTCATAGTGATTTTGAAGTCAGATTTTTTTTTTGGTAAAAATTTTGTATTTTTTAGTATGTCAAAAATGCTTATTGGGTTGATAAATCGTGCGTCCTTAGAAAAGCAAAAATATAACACCAATTTTGTTATCGGTTACCAATTTTAACTTACTTAAACTCATACACTTTATTATCGTGGTTCTTACATAAATGAACTTGGGCTACTTTCAAAATAACCGGCTCATATCCTTTTCTTTTTGTTTTCACAGTATTTGTGCTTTTCAAGCCATTTATAAAACAGTCAACATTGAACTTGATTATAAAGCCAAACCAGGAGAGCATACATGCTGGAGGAAAATGGCAGAAGCACAATCAGCATATTTTATTTTCTTTGAACTGAGCACGAGTGATGGGCCTTTCGTTTTTACTCAACGTTTTTAATTTAATTTCACATCTTTTATATTATGCTTTTTATTTTCCCAATATTCCCAGCTTACAACGTGTTTCATATTTACAAACTTTTCATGTTTCATGTCACTTCTTCACTTTAATACTTAGCAATTTTATTTTCCTTTACTGAGTCAACATTTTTGTAGCTCAACAGCAACCTCACAAATATTTAACTTAATTAAAGTAATAATTTTATAACTTAATTGTATTTGCCTTTATTCGGCTTTAATGCAACAAAGCGAGCTTTTGTTTACGTTGATTTTGCTTTCTTTGTGAGCTTAATTTATTTATGCGGAACAGCAGTTTCATGCTCTTTTTATCCAACTTCACTATTGCATTAATTTTATTATGATGTCCTTTTGCCATGGCAAAACAGAATTAAAAATAAAAAAAAAACATAATTAAAGGCGAGATAAAGCACAGCAAGAACTGCACGTGTACGCGCTCTTTCCAACTATTCCTGGCTATATTTTACAGAAACTGTAAAGTTTATCTGACATCAACTTTCTCGCCTTGAACTGAAAAAATTTTTAGCAAACTTTTTTAAAGCTTCGCAAAGAAACCTAAATTAATTTGTGACAGCAACGACTTAGCGACTGTACTCCTGATTAAGCCTTGTTGAAATCTCAAGACAGCGCTACTTAATGATATTATTTAACATTTTCAAGGACTGCATTGCTTTCTATTATTATTTTTCTCGCCATTTTTATACTTGTGCTGTTGTAAACTTCTTTTTCAGTTTTCCTTTTTTCATTTCACTGATATTGGTTAGCTTTTGGCATATCTTGGCAGTCATGAATGATAGCTGAAAATTTTTTCTACCAAGTAACTCTTGTTCGTTATTTCTGCAACTATTTACGCAGCGTTCTTTTAGCAATTTTATTCTATGATAATATTATGTTTACACTTTATCTCTGGACGGTGGTGTATTTTTTCCGTTATGTATTCTTCAGTTGGCATCCCTGGTGTAAGTTTTTAGTTTGCTATCTTATTCTTCAACGTCTTTCACTTAGTGTTATTTATGCTGATGCAATTTTAAACTTAAGTTATCGTCTTCATAAATACATTGCTATGTATTGAGGGGAAGGGGAAAGAAGCGTGGCAAATGTAAATGCATAGCAATGCTTTCATAAGCTAATAGCTGTAATTTCCCAACAAAAGCTGTTTATTGTTCTGTTTTGTAATTTAACCAACTAATTATATGCATACCATGTCAAGAAAATATTTGTTAACTTTTTTATTTTTTTTTTCTCATCTAAACCGTTCTCTGAATATCGAGGTCAAATATGAAAGACCACTCATTTATTTCTACGCTCCACTGAAACAACGGAATCGTAACTTTCATGTTAGGTGTAATTATTAACTTAATGCATGGCTATTAGGCGTAGTATTTCCTCACATTGAACGATGAAGTTACAGGAAATGAAATATTATTAAGGCACTTCTTTGTGATTTCTGATGAGGTATAAAGGATAAAGCAAATTAATAGTAATGAGCGTCCGTTAAACTGACAAATGTTCAAAAAGCACACACACACACACACACACACACACTCAGAAATATTGCCCTAAGTGGAAATTTATAGTGGCAACGTTCTTCAGATAATTTGTCTTCTGTTCATTTTTGTATTCTTTATAATATTTGCATAGACCTTTATTTGATTTGATGACAAATCTATGGCAGATTAAAGTAACCAAAATTTATTTATTTTATTAGCTTGGGAATAAGTATCCTTCTATCTTTTCTAGTATATACCAATTTTTGATTTTTTTCTCAAATTAATGCTACTATTACAATTAACTAATTAAAAAATTATCCTCGCCATCTTGTAAAGCATCCAAGAACTATGTAAAGTCAACCGACTATCAAACCTCTATTAAATCTATTTCTGCTTTTAGCTTTGCTAACATTTCCCTCTAGCTTCGATAACTAAGTCATGCAAACTTTGAATTTACTGCATTTTTAAGACTTCGATTTAATAATCTTTTCCGGTTTTAGATTAAATGCCATTTAAAGGGATCCTAGTTTCTTACTTTTGGCAACAAATTGGCAAAATTTAGAATTTGTAAAGGTTCGAATACTTTACAGAAAATAATTTAGTTAGAAAGTATATGATTGCTAACAGTTTTCTACCCTAATATAGGGGAAAGGTTGGCAGATTTGACACCTTTTTTACGGGGTCATATTTCGCGGATATTTTTGGGAAAAAAATTATCTCAGTAATTGAGTAACCAATTATAGGTTACTGCCCAGCAGCGGATTTGCCAGTGGCTACCATAGAACTAATACAGAATAAATTACCAGGTTTTAAAAAAAATTAATGCATCTGCATATAGCAGAAGTAATTAACGCATACCTCATTACCTGTAATGTAGCATACAAGGAAAAGTAATGTAGTGATTTTGCAAATATCGAATCAAATCAAATTGTCGTGATAAAAAGAAAAAGTATTATTGAAAGAATAAAAAAAGAGCGCCTTACTCTTTGTACTCTTCAAAATATGTTTCTTTATAAATAAGCTTATTCTTTATATTTACTTTAGAAGCCAGTAAGAGGGAAGGATATGACGAAATGCGTTTCATTAAAGAGGTGCGTCATTCATTTAAGTTGTTCAAAAACGCACATTTCAAAAAAGTTTGCATCACAAACAAAGCTAAGCGCCAGTCCATGGAGTTTGAAAAACCCTGAAAGCAACAAATTGAATCAAACATTTTTATATAAAAAAAAAATCATTTGTATTAGTGTAACATACATATTTATAAACAAACATTTACAAACATAAATAAATGAAATTAAAATTTAAAATGTCTTAAGCGGAATTTACAAATCACCTTCAGAAAGTTTTCTGCAAAAATTTAAATTATTCTAGTCCAATCAAAGAGCATGTAGCAATTTTTTGTTACTCTCTCATTGAGTGTGGAGAGGGATAAAGCTCAAAAACTTACAATAAAATACTTATAGAACTTGCTGAACGTGGTCAGTTATTCCGCCTTTACACTTTCCTTTCAATTGAGATACAAATAAAGTGATTGCCTGCTTTCTGCAATACCAAGAAGTGCTCAAATAATTCATTACTTGTAATGTGCTAAGAATCAGATGCTTTAAACTTGTTACGTGGCTATTTTTTTCATAACAAAGCAATTTATTATTAACTGAAAAATAGAACAAATTTCTGAATTCATTACTTGTAGTGCCTTGCAGAACTGGTTTTTTCTTTCTCATTGCTAATTGCTGTTACTAGTAATTCATTCCATAGTTTCTTCCAAAGAGTACATTCGAATAACTTAATACAAGTAGTATGTTACTCCATAACTTCTAGGTAATGCTGAAGGGAGGCGATCACTTACCTCCTATCTCATTCAATGTTAAATGTAAGGCCTTTTATGCATAGTAAGGTAATATAGTCGGAAGTAGTGGTCATTACAAGGTAATTGATGCTTCATATATTCGGAATATATTCCATCCGCTACTGGGTGGTGTAGCTACCTTAGTCAACCATTCTTTTAAAAAAAAAGTAAATTTTTTAAATGTGTCCCGTGGAAGGGGCACACTTGAATTTTGAAGGGGAGCATTCGACAAGTATGTTTATTCTTTTTAAGAACTCGAAATACTAGCTTATAAAATGTACTTTAGGGCGTAACCCTTTTTTTTTTGTAAACATTTCGGGAAACTGAAGCGGAATTCGAAAGTTCGTTACAAAAAAAAAAATCTTGATAATTTTTTCAGATTTTTTGAAAAAGGTTTAGAGATCGCTCAAGGTCGTTTTTTCCAAAAAAGTAGTTCTTCAAAATAATACTTGTGCTTTCTACCCAGAATGAGCACCTAACTAAAAAATATAAAGTACAAACTATCTTAATTGGAAAGCAAAATGTACTGTTTTTATTTTTGTGGGCTTGAAAGAGGGATTTTACCTGATTTTTGGACAGGAGGTCAAAAGGAGGATTTTTTTTTTAAATTTTGCTGTTTTTTTGTTTTAACCTCAAATTTCTCCAAATTTACGATCTTAATATAAAATCTTAATGTACAGTTTTAAGCAGCATTCGACCTTAAGTAATTAAAGCAAACTAACGTACGTTTATCTATTTTTTACCAAAGTTATGCGCATTTAAAGTTTTAAAGACATGTCTTTTTTCCGTCGATTTATTAGTGTGAGCAACGATTTTATACATAACAGTTATAAAGTCTTTGGTTTGAGTGTAGCCATGTATCACGAGGAAAACCATTTTAATTTAAGCCAAAAGCAGTTGCAAAATGTTAATATTTTTTTTATAAATTTTTATTATTTTTTAACTCCTTTTCTGCAGCCTTACTTAACCACCTGTACATATTTGACTTTGCCTTTACCTAAAGTAGTCGAATAGTCTCTTATTTTGATGGGAGGTCGATCGACTTTAAAGCATTAATGGTTTCTCCAACATGCCACATATCTTTATTTTTGACTGAAGCCATATTCTTGCTTTAAAAAATCTTTGAGTGTTTTTTTTTTTTGCATAAACTTTCTCAAACTAACAATTAACTTAAAGAAGCAAGCTTATTTGGTCACAAGATGCTTATTTAAATTTATCAGAATTGTAAATAATGAAAACCTAATCGACAACTTTAGTTAAAGGTAAAATCATTTATACACAGTACGGCTGTTAAGCCGTAAAGAGTTAAGCCGTAAAAGAGTTAAAAATATATAAAAATGAATAAAAATTACATGAATAAAATTGCGAGCTTTAGATCAAGTAAATTTTTATGAAGGAAACAACAACAACAACAACAACAACTACGCATAGAGTCAATCACTTAGCTGACTAGACAATCTGTTTCAGAAATCACTACATTTCCTCTTCAGTAGTCTTTGAATGATTATTATTCAAAGCGAGTGATTATTAAATTTTTATATAATTTTAATTTTTTTTTTTTTATTAAAAAAATCTTAAAGTGCGAAAGCCGGAGAAAATCTGTGAGAGCTGGAGTCCGGAGATCGAGCCTCTCAAACTGTAGTCTCCAGGCATATAATATAAGTTGGCAACCCTGCTGAAGACACTCACACATGCAAACCACATCAACACGATAGCTAAACAGTTTCCGCTGTAAATGTCATGGACTGACAATGAGCGCGCAATAATAACAATCAGCAATTTTCACATAAACTTGTATAAACCAAATCCAACACAAACTCACACACACACACACACACACACACACAACTACCCTAGCAGCGCACCTATGATAATACGTTTGAACTAGCAATACAAAAATAACAAAAATATGACAATAAAAGCATTGAAGCCTGTCATTATGTTTGAAATTGTTAAAAAGCTTTCGTGACACAATAGCTTACACTCTAAAAAATAAATGAAGCTTCGCTAAAATATTAGTTGCAGTTGTGATATAACAATGTTACGTCTCAGCTTGTAGTTTCCAAAAACTTTTTAACTTAAATATATCATTAAAATGCTTAATACAAGAGCTTCTAAAAATGATACAAATGTAAAATTTTTTGACCTCAAGACAAAAATAAAAAAGACGTGGAAAGAGGCGTTTAGTAAAAGTATCATGAAATTATAACAAGCTGAGTACAGGTGCTAGGGTTAAAAATTATAAAACACCAGTAAAGTCAGCTTATACGCCTTTCTCGCAAAAGAGACGAAACATTTATGGCGGAATAACGCCGCAAATAGAGCCGCTTCTGCATCGAAGATGTAACAAGTGAGTCTAGGAGTAATGACTCGGTGAGAGTAAATGAAAAATGGGTACGTGGTCTCAAAAAAAAAATAAAAAGCATTAGACGCCGTCTCGAAGGCAGCAGCTTATGCAACGAATATGCAATATCGTTATACGAATTATTTCTAGCTAAGAAACGTTGCTTCGGTTAAAATAAATGCACTATAGTAAAATCCACTTCTTTGTTCTCCTGAGAAAAATCTTTACAAAAAACTGATGACATCATGAGATTGCAAATTTAACCGCTTAAGGGGAGGTTATAGTAAAAATCGACGGAAAATTTTTGTTTTTGTTTTTTTGCTTTATTTTCATCCTTAATATCTAGAAAATATGTAGTCAAAAATATATTTCCCTATCTAATTTATTTTACAAGTTATAGAGGTCATTAGAAGTCATTAGCGGAGAGAGTGCGTCGGCCGAAAAAACAGGTATAAATGTTTTTCTCGAAACACCTTTTTTCCAGCTGTACACGATTCCGCTTCAACGACTTGACTGATTTCGATGTTTGACTGCGCGAATTAAAGCTTATTCAATTTAAGGTTCCTGAAGATCCTTTTTTGAAGGTTTTTAACGTTAAAGCAAAAGAAAAAGGAGGAAAAACAGGTTTTTATTAAAATCTTAAATCTACAAAGCCCTCCAAATTTCATCTAGGTTAATAATTTTTTTGGTTTTTTTGTTTCAGATCTTGGCAAGGCTATAGAGTGTACAGCGCACTTTGATCAGCGAGACCTTCAGCCGTCATTTTGAAATATTATTTAACGAAAAAATTTGTATAATGTTCTTGAAATATATACTAATAAATGCCACAAAATATTATTTCAAAAAAGATTTGCGTTCGCTCAAAAAAAAAAAATCCTGAAACGTTACGTTTCTACTGGAACCTCCCCTTAATGCATCAAAAAGGAAAAATCGTTGCATGGAAATATATCTAAGTTATTATAGACATAACGTTTAATTCTTTTCTGCGATAGAAAAATGGGTTCTTAGGAAAATAAAAAAAATATGTACTTTTTATATCATAGTTACTTAACACTAATATTTTAGATTACTACCACATTCAGTAGCCAACAAAGGGTAGTATTGAAACAAAACGTAACCTAATTTTAATTTTAAATTAGGACTAATCATAATTTAAGTATACTTTTTAATTTTATTTAGAATTTAATTCCTAATTTAATTTTGTATAGTTTAAATTTTTATATATACTTAATTTTTTTTTTTAAATTATAGGTTTTTCAGTAGGTAAGTACTAATTAAATGGACTTTTTAAGTAACAACTTGTAACATAACTTCAACTGGAGCATATTTCGCCATCAATACGCTAATGCAAAATCTTAATTCAGGCTCCAGTCGAAGATGAAGTCTCTCGCAGGAACCGAATAGCAACTTCAGCTTCTAACTATGGTTGTAAGAAAAGGTATTAAGGCATAATTTTCATATACATAATATAAAGTCATTCAGTTTCAATGCTTCGTATAATAAATTTTGGTTTGCTTTACGCTCTTTAAATGTCGAAGGTTCGATTCCATCTTATGGTGCCAGATGTCTCTTAATTGGTGTTAAATCTTTGGAGAGTAGGAGAAATATTTTATCTCTACTTTATATCCATGACATAATTTCTGGTGTTGTCGATAGTCCTGAATTGTTAGAAATGATTAAGTTCAATATACCGGCTAGAACTCTACGAAGTTTTTATCCTTTCTATTTGGAAATGTGTCGCACTAACTATGCTGCAAATGCGTTTATTTTTAGAGCTCTTAACCTGTTCAATGTCTTTAGTTGCAATCATAATGTCGATTGTTCCATATCCATAAATCAAATGAGAATTTTTCTTAATACTATTTTGTAACGTTATTTTAAATTAATCAATTACTTATTGTTTTAGTCTATAAGAAATATTGTTCAAAGGCTAATAAAGTTAAATAAATAAATAAATAAATAAAATACAGATTATAGCACATACATAAAGATAGCTTGTGTGTCTGAATCCACTGAAGGCATGAGCACAATTTTTAAAAATTTTTATTAATATAAATCTACTTAAAATAAATAAATTAATTAAAAAAAAATAACTTGATTTAAAAAAAAAAAAAAATGTAATTTTAAAGCTTCGTTAAAACTTCTATTCCATCCGAAAACTTAATCTTTAAATCTTAATCTTAATCTTAATCTTAATCTTAAGACAAGACTGATTTCCAAAGTTGAATATAGTTTAATAAGCTTCCATAAATCAATAAATCTCCGCCTTGTCGCAGCCAGAACAAATTCTTTTAAAAGTAATGTAGTTTCAATAATTAGCTTCTTTAAAGTTTTCCGCATCCTTTACAGACAGAAGCTTGTGTTCTCCAAAGCAAATAAATATATTAGTAAGCAAATAAATATATTAATAGGCAAATAAATAGATAAATAAATACATCTTTAGCATTACATAAAAATGTACTCACGTATGTATGTTCGGGATCGCAAACCTTGAGAACGGCGGGCGCTATTTCAATAATTATTATTTTCTATTGTATAGCTATGATACTCAGGCTATATAAACTTGCTACAATTTCCTTATTCTTATCCTCAGCGAGATAAAAGCTCTATCTTTTTAAACTCTATTTGAGCAACACACAGGTGGTGTGCAACGCTAAAAAGGGTGTGCTCAAAGCTACCCAGCAAACATTAAGACTCTTTTAAGACTCTTATTTATGAGGCTTTATCGTCATTATGCGCTCAAAACAGACTCTTTTTTTAGTCTTTGTTTTTCTATGTTGAGGGAGGAGGAGTTAAATGACTCCTTTTAGTGATTCTTTTATGATGTAAAAAAAGACTCATTTATGACTCTAATTAAATACTCTTTTAAGACTCATATTAAAGACTATTTTATTACCCTTAAAAACCTTCATTAAACCCTCACATTCTATACTCTTTTCTGACTCATATAATTGACTCTTTTACCACTCATATTAAGGACTCTTTTTACACTACTATTAAGGACTCTTTTAATACTACTATTAAAGATTCTTTTTTAAACTCTTATTTAAAACCTTATATATCGATAATTGCTTTCTAATATTTGTTGGTCCACTGCTCAATATGGACTAGATGCTTCCCGGAATTTTATTATCAGGAGTTCGATCATTAAAAATGTCCTCAAACGTTTCCTCATATTCTTCACTATTTTCTTCTATCTCCACTCCTAAACGAATTTTGTAATTTTTTAAAAACTTAATTATTTGCGAAGACTCTTTCTTGCACTTTTTCTTGTCATTTTTATCGTGAAAAATTTATAAGAAATCACTTGATTATTTTCTTTATTTAATATGTACAATTATGATGACAGGATTCTTTTATGAGCACTCTTAAAACATGCATAAAAAGGATTCTTCTATGAGTCCTTTTTATCAGCACTCTTAAAATACGCATTAAAAGTATTCTTTTATGACTCTTTTTGTGAACACTCATAAAAAATGCATATACCAGATTCTATTATGCGTCATTTTTATGAACATTCATAAAACACGCATAAAAAAGATTCTTTTATGACTCATTTTTATGAACACTCATAAAACACTCACATAAATGACGCCTTTTAAAAATAAAAAATAAACTGGCCATTTCAGCCCTTGGAAGGACTTTGACCTAGCCTCTATTGATCAATTGTGTTGTGCGTGTTATTAAATGTTTGATCACAAATGATCGAGAACTGGACCTACGTGTTTTATGCCGACTCCGAACGGCTTGTGTTCTCAAGAAGCTTTACATGGCAATTTTTACTCTCTGAGGTTTGCCAGTGTCTGCAGAGATGTGGCGATCGAACAGAAAAATTAATTCAATTGAAAAAATTTTCTGTCTGAGCTGGAATTGAACCTGGGCCACCGCGGTTCCTTAGCTTAGGGTCCACGCACTCTACCCACTAGGCTACGGCCGCCACACATGACGCCTTTTAGAGTCATATTTTTGAGGGTTCATAAATGTTTGCATAAATTACGTGCCATTCTCCTGATTACCTCCCATACAGCTCAAATTTGGTATAACGAATAGCTTTTAAATGACAGCTTGCTCAGCCTCGGAATGCATTATTCGACCACAATTTACACGTGCCGTTCCGTTCAAATAGCTTTGGAAATTTGGGTTACTCTGCCTCGGAATTTCGGAATTCGATATTCGACCACGACTTACACGTGCTGTTCTTCTGATAACATTTTATGGGCGTTGTACAAGAAGGCGTGCCAGCTCCGAAATTTGCGACATCGAAAAGCTTTGCAATTTTAGGTCGCACAGCCTCGATATTAAGTATGCAACCTCAATTTGCACGTGCACTTTTACTAGTGACATTTTATGGGCGATGGACAAAGGGGCGTGGTACTTTTTTAGCAGCCCAAATTTTCAGAACAACTTTACTTGCGAACGATAAGTGACACATGAAACTCGATACGAACTTGCTATTTAAACTTTGTCAACTTATTGCTTGCACTTCATCGATAATAAAAATAAAACAATAGTGACCAAGAAAACAAAAATAGGTGTTTCCGTAGAAAGTTTATTTTTCGTTGTAAATAAATACATGTGAGTGAGATTTATTAGCATTTATTTTTAATTAAACATGCAGTTTATTTTAATTTTAAGCGATATTTCGATAGTTATTATTTTGTGACAGCAACGTGCCCGGTTTTAGCTAGGATATAAATAAATCAATAGCAATAAAAACGTTGAGTTTAACCATGTTTTGTAAATTTTCTTTAACAGTTGTAGGCATCTGGTTAGCTACAACAACTGTAGAAAATTTGAACAACTTTGAAGAGTGTAAGTTATGTGCGTGTGTATAAGGGTTCATTTCCGGTGGCCGTTAGAATGTAAGAGCTGTAAAAAACGAATATACAACAGCAGAAAATGCTGCTATAAGCAGTTGAAGCAATTGAACACAATCATCAAGGATCAAGAAAACAGCAGAACAAGGATCAGGATAACGAGTGTCGCTTTTATTGTGTGATTAGCTTAGATGTTTTTGGCATTGGTGTTGATGTTGCGTGGGTGTTGCCGTTGCTGGTGTTGTTGTGGTTTCTGTTGCTGGTGTACTCTTTAAGCCTTGTTGCACGAGTAAAGAAAATTTGTCTCGTTCTGCATGTACTTATATTTCCCTACATATATGTATGTGTGTGTTTATGTGTTGAATGTATAAGTAGCACACACACACACATGCCCAACTTTCAGTTTCAGTGCCAATTAAATAATGCTGTAGTGAATTATAGCTGAAAGTAGCTATAATTTTATCCATTTATTTTGAGGGCTTCACACCTAAAATGAAATAAATTAGCTGCCGACAACAATAAATAAATTAATTTCAATATCGACATACAACTGCCCACCTACATCGATGCGCATGTGTATCATTAAGCAGCTATTTAACACTGCCTATTATTACTTGTTTATTCATAAAATATTAAATACTTTCCAATGAAGTACTTTCAATACGACGAAATAATCACATTTATTTGCAGCAGTTCCGCAAATTCAACAAAATGTTGAACACATATGCACTGAAAATAAATGCGCTTTAAATAATTAAATTTCCTTAAATTATTTTCCTTGCTTAAAGCAAGCAAACAATATTTTTTCACAAATATTAGTGCAACAATTTGAGGCAAAATAAGTAAAAAAACTAAATAAAGCTTTATTTTTAATTAAATTCCCTGCTATTGATATTTTTTCCTGCATCGAGTGCAGGAATTTACTGAATTTTTCCAACCACTTACCCGTCAGGATATGGAAATGCCAAAAACCAATATTAAAAACAAAACCAGCTCAAAGCTGCAAATAAAAATAAAAACAACAAGTAGATAGCAGCTGCCAGCAACAGCAATATAAATACGTACACGACAACCACAGCGGACAAAGTATAAGAATTTCATTTTTATACATGCATACAAACACATTATTATTATTTTTTTATTTATTAAAGCAAGGATGTGCTGATGGAAATGGAAATAAAAGTATAACTTGCTTGAAGATAGCAGTTTGGCATGCCAATGAGCTAGCTATACAGGGTAAGGCAGCATGTGCGTTAAAAAATATTTGCGCTACCATTATTAAATTGTGCTAACGTGCAGCAACGTGGCGTATGAGTAACATTATTGGGGTGCCTCAAATCATTTAAATGAGTACCCAGAAAGCAAATTGATCGTAGTTGCAATAAAGGAATTTTTAGAAGTTATTTACTGAACTAACATAAGTATGAGCATGTAGTGAGGTGAATGCAGCGTAGCCAAGTAGGAGATGCGTTTTAGATTATATTCCCCTTCCTCCACAGGATCCGAGGTTATAAAAAATAATTCAAATAAGACTATCAAAAGCAAAAATTATTTTATTAAGAAAATAAATAACACTGTTCGCTTTTTTGCACCTAATTTTTACTGTATTTGATAATTTAAACGTTTTTCACTAAACTTTGGTATGATGAATCTTATGGTGAAATTTGTTTTACCACTTTACCGAACATTTTAGAACAAAATTTTTTGTTAGATTTATCAAAAATTACTCAAATTATGCACTCATTTTCATGTGATTACTCTCGAATCATTACGATTTTCATTATTATTATTCTAATCAACAACTTTGCTGAACAAATAAACATGAAAAACTTGTCTTACAAAAATTCTTGATTAAAGTCAAACGAAAAAATTCGAACAACATTGCTTATGAGCATGATACAATGACCAGGTATTATTAATAGCGACTGCGCTGCCAAGCTGTGGGCATATGATGTAAAAAACAAGTGATGTACACCGAAACAAAAATAATAATGGATTTTTTTTTTAAAGCAAGCATTTTGGCGTCATATTGTTCTCAATATGTTCACAATGATATTTATACACTAAACTTATTTATTGTAAAAACTTCGATTTTATATGAATTTGGGATCATTTCAAGGACAACAATTTTATATCACAAAAAAATCTTCAAATGTAAAATATTCTTAGTCCAAAAAGATCTATATCTTCAAGAGATATGCATAGATTTTCAAGATTTATACTTCGTTGAATAGATACTTGCCTTTCTTTTGATTCTCATAAATATTACTTTTGTTGTAAAATTGAAAAAATCACATGTTTTTGAGGCCATTTTTTCTAACTTTGGACCCATATAATTTCTGAACGACTTGAGAGCGGCCCTTATTTTTTTCACTACTACCTTTTTTAGCTCCAAATACACATTTTGAAAAAAATAAATATAAAAAAGACCATTTTTGCTAAAGGTTAAATGTTCCGAAAATTGTGCCGTTTTAAAAATTATTATTTCCCTTTTAAGATAAATCCCTTTTTTAATTAAGAAAAACAACATCGTTAAATGTCATCACCTCATTTTGACAATATATGCTTACGCTGAATAGCTGTTTCAACTCGATTAATACTACCTTCAACTCATTCTATCATGCGTATGAGTAACATTATTCGCTTTAAAGCGTTGAAAGCGGGCAAGACATATGTGAGTTATTAAAGGTTTAAAGACAATTTTAAACTATTTTTCGTATATATTTATTCAGCAAAGTTGTTGGCCAGAATAAAAGGAAAAACTTTCCTGGGAAAAACCAAAATGAAAACCATAATGGTTCAAGAGTTAAGAACATGTAAATGAATGCATATCTGTTGTTATTAAAAACAAAAATGTTGCATTAAACTCTTCGGTAAAGTGGCATAACGGACGTTACCGTTGAAATTAAATGAAGAATGTAGAATTTATTAAATATAGATTTTCGTGCCACATAGTGTAATTTTAAACAATTTTTTTCAAATTTTGAAATAAATTTTTCTAGTACCTAAAAACAAGTTACTTATTTTACTTTTAGCACCAAAAGTTCAGTACGTCGAATTAAAAATTCAGAAAAAAAAACGGTTGATTGGAAAAAAATTCATTTCGATTATTTCAAAAGAAACAAAAAATTATGACTAAAAAAGCGAACATAATTTTATAAATGGTAGAAAATTTTATCAACAGTCTTTAAAACACTTTTCGAAAAAAAAGAAAAATCCAAGTTATTCAAATAATGTTCGTGTGAGCAAATTTTTTTATGAATTTTTAGAAAATAAGAGGAACTCTAAGAATCAAGCCGTTTATATTTTTTTCAAATTGGAGTAAATTCAAAGGAACTGTTTTGATTACCTGAAGTTTCCTTTTGGAAAAGTGATGTTTTCTCTTGTAAGGCTTAATTTTGGACAGAAATTACAAATTTTACATTAATGTAAAAGATAAAAAAAAAACTTATACAAACTTCATATCTCGTTTACTTTTTAAAATCAAGGTTGTCTGTATTTTTAGAACAGTTTTTGTTTAAACTTGTGAAAAAACTGCATTTTCACTTATTTTGTGTCTAATAGACACTCTTCGATTACAAACTAATTTATGCAGAATTTTTTCTAGGAAGTTCCTCTAATATTTTAGACACCGAACAGTAGAATATATCAATCTCAAAAAAAGAAGAGAAATTGGTTTTGTTAAACTTTTAGCTTTTTAAATAGTAAATCATTTTTAATTTTATTTTCGAAAGTTTCAACGTTATTGCTATTTTTTTATGGTGAGTTAATGCATTGTGATCTATTATTTACATTATTACAGAATTAGATCAACTACAGTAATAATAATACCGCTTTAATACAATTTTAGATCAAGCAAGATCAGGTAAGTCTTTAAGAAGGCAACAACAACAACTCTGTATAGAGTCAATAACTTAGCTGATTAAGTCGAGCTGACTAAGGGCCAATTTTGCAGTCAAAGTTCAACCCTGTTTCTCGGATAAACTAAGTTTAGATCAAGAAATAAGTTTTTCAATGTTTCCGCTCAATATTCATTGGTTACATTTTTGTTAACTTACCGTTCGATTTTGACAAATGATTTGTTTATTTCATTTATACCAAGGTTCATTTGAATAAATGTTGCGTACATTTTTGACGTTTTCTCATTTCGTTAACCTTATTTCAAAATAAGAGCAAGAAAGCGTAGTCATTAGAGCAAAAAATTCCCATGATTGATAGAATATGAAACTTTTTGTTAGTAAATTGAATAGTATTATGTTTTCTTACTCCTTTTAATGCTCCTTTTTGTTTGTGATTTTTTTCTTTGTTAATAGAATTAGATTTTACTTACATTGCTTATGTAAAATCGGTCGCTGTTTCTTAAAATCATGTATCTACATGGCTGTATGTTGCCTCCAGTTACGTGCTACCTGCAAAATAAGCGATTGCAGATAAAGTAGACAACTTAAATTCCTCAACTTTTCGGAAAACTATTTTTGAACGTATGAATTCATATGCAAACTATCGAGTCTAAGAAAGTTAATTTTAACGCCAATTATTTCAATGCATTATTGTTTTTTTTTATAAGTAAAATAAAAAAATTGGGAAAAATTTAGTTGATCCTGTTTTTATGCTAAAATATTATGTAACTTCTTGCTTACCATTTATCTGCATTTTATTTTTTCTGTTTAAGGTTTGAGTTTAAATTGCGGATTCTGAAATTAATGCGGCATTTAAAAAGTTTTACTCCATTTTCAGGTAGCTGAATGCTGTGTGCATCTTTAACCCCTTGAGACCGAGGGGTACTATATGACCCCAACGGATTTTTACTTATTGTCACTTTTATTATAATAAGTCCCGTAATTTATCCCTTGAATCTTGTTTTCTTGAGTCTGGGAACATCAGCAACCTGACAGCTTATCAACTGGATGTAATATTTTTTGCGCACTATTCATGCTGCTCAAGTATTTGCTAATAAATCTTATAAAGTGGCGAAAATCGTTCCAAACGTAAATGTAAGTTGTGAATTTTGAAGTGTTTAATTGGAAAAATGTCGATCTCACTAAATATTTCTAATAGTTCTTACAAAATTCAGAAAATTAAATGGGGTCGCACATGACCCCATCGGTTTCAAGCAAAACTTTTGGCACTATTAATTCAAAACACCGAAAATTTGTCCCTTTTTTCACTCTCTTGTGTTTTCTACAGTGTTGATATCACAAAAAGCCAGAAAAAAAATTTATATTTTCGTAAAGAGAAGGATTTGACGGAAATATGCTAAATTTTAAAAGCTGACGGTAGTGAAGAAGAAGTAGATCCATTGGACGCAGAAGATATAGCTTTCCTTGAAGATGATGCTGACAATATTGATCCTGGCGCAGAAGTTGTGATTGAGGAATGCACTGATTTTGATCAACCATCCACATCCTTCGCGGCATTAAACATTGCGTAGGCATTCATTTATGCCAAAAATATTCGATCATACTCTAGAATTTCCGTATTCAAAAGTTTTGCTCTCTGATGAGAATTGCGAGGGCACATCCGTGGCAGAATAACCAGGTAGATGCAATTCGGAGAGCAAAACATTGGCGTAGCTATAATGTCACTATTGACAATTTATGTTAATTCGTTCAGCCACAGGGATGTATAATTTACTTGTCACCGTATAAATCAATTGAGTACCCAGGTTTTATGTATGAACATGTTAAAAAACTAAACAAAAATCTTAAAAATTTCATAAAATGAGCCGTGTTTTAAGATATAATACATAATTAATTGTAGTTTGGGCTTAAATGAAGCAAATTAAAGTTTACTTTTAATATAATTTTCATTCGACTACTTATTTCGATTGTGTAGTAACCAATTTATTTGTGTTGCTATGTATGGCTGATTTAAACTGTCAAAATATATTTTGACAAGTGAAATTGCTGTTGGAATTATTTGCAGTCTAGAAAATCCATTGTCAAAACTGAATAAATAAGTAAGTAAAAATTAATAGCATTTTGAAAACAGCTTATTTTGACGTTATACTTACGCCTTTGTTATTGTTTTGTTGTCGGAGAAAGCGTATTTCTAGTGCATCTACCTGATTATTCTGCCATGGGCACACCAATATCTGTTTTCGAAAATGTGACTCAGCTCGAAACGCTCTTACTTTGAATAAAGAATCAAAGTGAACTTTATGCTTCGCAGAAAGGAGTGGTTTTTTCTTTAACAATTAGTGAGCTAAAAGCATTCCTCGGTATAACTTACATAATGAGTTATCATGTACTGCCTTCTATCAGACATTTTTGGTCTAGCGATCCTGATTTGTGTGCGCCTTATATAGCATATACTACGACTCGTAATCGATAACTTACTATCCGACCAAATTTACATTTCGCAGACAATGCTATACAACTACCGAGAAATTATATAAGACACGATAGAGCATTTAAGGTGATTCCATTGTTCGACCATTTCAATAAGGCTTACCAAGCTGCATTTTCAACATGAAAACAGCAATCCATTGACGAGCATATGATAAAATTTACTGGCCAAAATCAAATGAAGCAATACGTCAAAGGAAAGCCAATCCAGTGGGATTTCAAATTTTGGTGCTAGTGTGATGCTAAGACTGGCTACCTTTATCAAATTGATATGTATCTCGTTGAAAAAAGCAACGCACACTGAAGGTACCTTGGGTGAATCATTGATATTTTCACTTACGGCAGGCTTCGAAAAAACTGGTTGCAAATTTTATTTTGATAATTTTTTCAACTCGCCTATTCTACAATATAAATTGTCTCAAAAGGAAATTATGGCCTGTGGAACTGTTTCAGAACGGAAAGGAATGCCAAAGTTTGAGACCAGTACATCGAAAACTCAGCGCGGCAAAATTGATGCATTTTCTGCCAACAACATTTCTGTAGTAAAATGGTTCGACAACAAAGACGTGCATATCTGCTCGATTTTCCTTTCGCCACTCAATGGGAGCACAGCCAAACGCCGTACTGCCGGATCCGCAGAGGAAATTTCAATACTATGTCCAGAAACTATTAAAATTTAAAATTATTTTATGGGTGGCGTAGATCTCATGGATCAAAAGAAAGTAACCTCTAATCAAAAATTAAAAATTATTTTCGAATATTCTTTGACTTGATAGACATAGGAATAAACAATAGCTATACTTTCTACAAAAAAATCCACGACAAAGAGAAATCACAGAAAACAAGTTTCGACTTCAAGTACTGTCTTGCCATGGGCCTTATCGGAACTTAAAGCAAACGGAAAACACCAGTATCAACTACGGGACGAAGAACGGCAAAGAAATGAAAATACGGACAGTAGCACAAATGCATATAGACATATAATTACAAGGAAAGCAAAACGAGAACGGTGTGTCGTCTGCCCAAGCAATGCGGACAGAAAAAGTAACAATAAGTGCGCTGAGTGTAATCTCTATTTCCTTTTCACCAAAAATCGTAACTGTTTCACCCTATATCACATAAGAATTGGCGTTGCTGATAAAGAAAATTAAAATTTTAATTTTCCTCTGTAAAGTGTATGTACTAATGTCTTAAATTTGAAATTAAATTGAATTGAAAACATAGTTTGCTTGTTATTTCTTATTAAAAATTATTTCAAACCCATTATATATCATACTAAGGCAAATTCGTAAAAAGTTATACTTGAAACCGATGGGGATGTATATGACCCGACTAAAAAGGGGTAAAGGGGGATTTTCCAAATTTTCCAGACCTAATTTTTTTTTCTTAACTTAACCATGCGAAAACCAAATCCGAAGTAATTTTACCGATATCTTTAATGGTCTAGGCATCGGTCTCAAGGGGTTAAACATTGCATTAGCTAAGTGTTGCATTGTTGAAATTTCAGACCCATTGTATTTTTGAAATTGTTTTTGATGATGTAGACCCATTGTATTTGATGTACGCAACTTTTATTTAAATTAACCTTGCTTAAATCTTACAAGTTTCGTGGATTTAACGAAATTCAACTCAATTCGAGTTTCTATGGCGAGTGAATCTCGAGTAAGCCTCGGCTTAACTTGCCATGGAAACGTAGTACAAAAAGTACACAGTGAAACCCTGAAAAATGCGTTTTTTTAAGCATCACAAAACCCTACTTGGCAAATGCCAAAATATTTTTGTTTACATTTAATAAGCATGCGGATTTATACAAAAAAAATAAATTCATGCTAAGCAAAGCTGTTATTGCTGAGGACGGTTTCGGTCTTCTTCCTGTTATATAAATGTGTTGCCTTTCTAAAGCATAACAATTTTTGTAGGCGCAGTGACGATTTGTTGATTGTTGCTAACAAAAATTCAATTGCCTTAATGGAAGAACTGCAGATTCTTCTCTTTCTCATTTTGTTTTTTTTTAAGAGACATCAGATTGTATAGATATTTATTTGAATTTTAATGAAGTTTAAGGTATTGCCATATCAATAAACACAAATGTGCTTTACTTAACTAAGCACTGAAAAAGTTATTGTGTGGTTAAACTCTGTTTAACTTTAATCTACGATTAAGCTCTTGTTAATTGGGGCTTAAACCAGCACTGAAAAATTGGCCCTAATTGACTAGTCAGCTGAGTGATTGACCCTACACAAAGTTTTTGTTGTTGTTGTTGCCTTCTTACAAACTTACATGATCGCAAATAAATGCATGTAATTTTTTTTTTTTGATTTTATATGTTTTGAAAAGTATAAATTTTTAAATCGTAACAATTAATTTTTATTATGGTTCAAATAACAAAAAATTTTAATGTTGCCGTAAATTTTGGAAATAGTACTCAAAACAAACGTAGCTTTGTCTTTGTAGGAAAGGTTTCCCAGTTTTTCAGCTTCTGGATCGTAACCGCACATTTGAGATACTTAGATTGTTTGCTACACAGTAAAAAATTAAAGGGTAAATTTTATCTTTTTTATAACATTTGTGTGGTATTTTTTTATTCCAAACAATTTATAAATTCTATGCCACTCAATATTACTAAAATAATAAAAAAAATATAATTTAAAAATTGTATTTGGATATTATGTGTTAATCAAAATATATTCTGATTTGAAAGAAAAAAATTCACCGAACTCGGGAAATTAAAAAATATAGTGGTTTCGATTGGTCTGACGAGAAAAATGGTCTGGAAAAATTTATAAGATTTGATGGTATAACTTTTAAAACGTTTTTGGTTTGTATTTATATGTATACAAAATAGTATAAAATTTATGCTCATATTTTTTACTGTGTAGCACATATCCTAGCACAGATTCTAGCACAATTCTATGGATGTTACAAGACGTCTCACAATAAGTTGAATGTGAATAAAAATGGTCATATTTTTGTCATGTTAGTTAAGGAATTTGTATGCACAATAAAAATTGAATTGTTTGACCATCACAAATCTGAAAAAAATGTGTGGATATCTTTATTAATGAAGAAATGCAAGATTTTTAAAAAAATCTATTTAATTCAAAGAAATTAACTAAAAACTAATTACCTATTTTCCCCATTTTGAGTTGGTGTATAATTGTAAAAATTTTGTATGCCAAAATGTTGATATGAGTAAGGAATTGATCTCTTTAGCTTTTAGATTTGGGTATGTGTTCTGTAAGAAAAACAAAAATTAAAAACAAGAAACATGGTTTTTAGCAAAAAAGACCTTCAGGAAACTCAAAAGGCTATCTTAGATTTGAAAAAAAGTATGCAGAAATCGTTTTTATGAGTTCCTCTAACTTTTGAGACCCTAAACTGTTGATTATTTTTTTTCATACAAAAGATATCCAGTGTAATAAAGATTTTATGTATTTTTATTTTTACATTTATTTGTTTTGGACATATGTGTATGTCCCCAATTGCACTCTTTTGCTTAAAATTCTTAAATTTTTAACATGAAATGTGAATGAAATAGGCATAATTACATATGTTGCCTTGTATTTTTTTCTTGACTCATCCTATTTTCTTTTTATCCACTTCTAAACCCTAATCAAATATTTATTAAGCACAACCAACATAAGTGCTGCCATTGATAACAAAATTTTGATATCGTAACTCTTGCTCTTATCTCGTGGGATTTTCGTCAGATTTGTAAAATTCTGAAAAAGAACAACGCATATATTTCATATACTAACACGAAAAATAAAGTGCAATGTAAATGTATGATGCACAATTTAGGCACACATACATTTTTTTAATTTTTTTAAATTATATCACATTTACTTTAAATAGTCAATTCATTAAGGTATTCATGAAATGAAATTAAATATATGGTATTCATGTAATTATATTCACAAATACTTTTGAACACAATCTATCTTTACTATTGAGGACAGAGAGGAGTTTTGAAGCATAGGGAGTTGCGAAGAATGCCAAAAATGTCTCTTAGCAGTGGTTTTGATAGCTTTTACCTATTGTCATCATTCTTCACGTTATATCTCAGGTTTGTACTAGCACTCGTCACTAGCACTAGCACACTTTTTTCGTATCTCTCCAGACCAGTCATGCCAACCCAAAGAGAGTAAAAAATCCAAAAATGCGACATAAAAAATCCATGTTAATACATATAAGCAAGTTTATATAATTTCTTTTTTCATTTTAAAACTAACAGCTAATAAAATTACTCAATTAAAGTCATTAGTCATATACAACTTTTCATAGTCATTAGAATTTTTTTGGTTTTTTTTTTATATATTGTTTTTTTTTAATTTGCATTTAACTTTAATTGTCATTTAATTTCGATATTCTTTCAGTTAGGCCTTCCTGGCTTCCTAGGTAAGAAATAGAAGGTTGTACTCATCTATAAACCCAGACAGCAGCAGCTCTTTTTGTTTTATTTTCAATATCAATTGAGCATTGCTTGGCAAAGGAGGACGGAAATGGAACGGTACACTTTATTGCCCCGACTTTCTTTTTATTCTAGTGGTCACGGCGTTCCATTTTATTTTGGTTGTCCCGACTTTGCCATGATGATCTCAGATTTTGCAAGAAAAGTGGGATCCAGCAGGCTCTTTGAACTCCTTGCAAGCCAGCCACTGAAACCTTCATTGAGTTTCCACTCCACCTGATGCTTTTGTTAGTTCAATTTATTGATTACTAATATAATACACTTAACGTTCATCTAATTTTAAAAATGTATGTATTGCATATTTGCACTTTTAATGAATTACAAAAAAATATTTTCATTTCAAGTTAAGAATGAAAATTTGCGCGCTTTCTTTTTCTGCTTGACAAACCGAATGACAATTTAATCGTTGCCAACTTTGCTTACGAGTGCAACTTTCAGGGCTGCACATTTTTATTATTTATAAGCTCAAAATTCCAGGCAAATTAAGTAAACATATTTGTGAGTGATAAGTACATTTTTTTACCATTCAAATTTTGACATGGTTAGGTTAGGTTAGTGTGGCTGTCTCAAAGGAGACAACCTTAGGCCAATGAAGCATTACAATGACTAAGGGTTAATTTTTCCTTTCTCTATTTAAACCAGTTTGAGCTGTTTACTAAGCCTAGGATTCGGTAAACCGAAGATTGCGAGAGTTCGGCAAGGTCATTAAAGAACCAGTTACCTGAGTGGAGGATGCGTTTTTGAGCCAGCGCTGGCCAAGTGCAGAGGAAATGTACTGTAGATTCCCCGTCCTTCCTTCTCCTTTTGACATGAAATTTGGTAAAAAAAAATGGAAATCTACGAAAATTCTGTGGGAAGCTCTAAAAAATCCGTAGATTTATCTTATTTTGCCGCTGTTGTCCGTTTATCCGTACAAGGCTTAAATATCACTATTCCAGACAGTGTGTTCAACATTTTGTTCGAAAATTTTTTTGAGCATTCGTATTTGTTGCATTTTTATAACAACAACAACGAATGCTTTGGCTTCTTACATAGTTCTTAAGTAAAAATAAAATAATATTAATTTTATTATAAATGTTATGCTCTTTTTGGTCAGCAAAAACTATTAAAGAATGTAGTGTCAATAAAAAGTTTTAAAGAAAGTTACATGTTTATTTTCAAATTGAATATATTTATCAATTCATTATCTATTTCAATAGGCCTTCATACGCAGATTTTCCTTAGCATCAATGATTTCTCCTAAAGTATCTAATTCTTGACGTTTGAGAGTTTGCTCGACGCTTGCTAAACTCCATAAATTAAAAAAAAATTTTTTAAAATTCTGTTAAAAATATTTTTAAAATCGAAGTTCCAAATTTTCTTAAGCTCACCATCAGCTGCCTTATAGTTTATTTTTTCATTTGAATTTAGAAATAATTAATAAAAATATATTTTTAAAATCGATACATTTAAATATTTAATCGACGAACTCAATATAAAATTTTTAATTGAGTAATGGATTTCAAATCGTACATGTCATAATTGCTTAAATTTAGCAAAGACATTTAGAATTGAACATTAATTCTCAGTAACGAAAAGTTCAAAATGGTCACTTTACTAAGCTCACTTAACTTCAGTAATTCTTTTAATTTGTGATTGTTCGGTTTGGAAAATTAGCTAATTTAAAAGATTTGAGGAGAAAGCTTGGTAACCAGGTTGCAATAATTTGTCTAAATAATTTGATAATAATCATTTTTTGTTACAAGTTTTTGGTTTTAGTTCTTCCTTGCTTCAATTTATTTTTAATGAAATCGAAATATTTTTAAGAAATTAGGGAAATTATTGGATCATCGGATTCATATATGAAAATCATAAAAATTCCAATATAAATCGGACCATGTGGCAACACTGCATAGTACCCATTTTCGTTGTTTTTTTCTTTCTTGTTAGCTCGAATGAAAAAGTGGCCAAAAACGTGATATTTTGCTACATACTGCGCTTGTTTTGTTGCATGTATGTGAATGAGTGTGTGCTATTTTCTTTTTTGCAACACATTATAAATAATTAATATTGCATAAGCACAGGCGATAAGCATTGCCAAACAACCAGAACGTTAAGAATGTGTGTGTGTGTGTGGGTGTGGGTGTGGGTGTAGGTGTGGGTGTGGGTGTGTGGGTGTGTGTGTGTGTGTGTGTGTGTGTGTGTGTGTGTGTGTGTGTGTGTGTGTGTGTGTGTGTGTGTGTGTGTGTGTGTGTGTGTGTGTGTGTGTGTGTGTATGAAAGTACCCAGTGGACAATTAAGCTAGGGCTACGCAAAAGAAGACATGCTAGTAGTGCTATTATTGGCGTCAATATACCTTCCATGATTGCTGTATTGTTGAGTGCTTCTAAAAGGCCTATCTCCTGAAGGTTATGAGTCCTCTCGTATCGTTTCGTATGAAAAAAATTTTAAAAATTTTAAAAAAATTTTAAATGAACAGAAAAATTTGTACAAAATTAAATAAAAAAAAATTACATGAATTTAATTTCGAGCTTTAGTTAAATTAAGTTTTTACGAAGTCAGCAACAACAGCTCATGAGTAATTGAACATTTGGTTGCGAAAATAGCCATTTTTCAGTTAAAACACTAGCTTCTAGCGAAGCAAAAAACTTGTTTCATTTCTATGGTGCATTTTGACAAACTGTCGAACTCCAATGAATATAGAAATAAATAAGAAGCAACTAGAACACAAGGCAACCTTGGCGGAGTTGATGGCGGTGATCTATAAAGCCCACTGCTTTAAATGTCATATGATTAAATAGCCAATTTGAACAATATAGTTCAGATGAATGAGTTCCAAAATGTGTGAAATCATTAACGGCTTTAGCAGCGAGTTTGATCACATCTCAATCACTCAAAGACTACTGAAGAGGAAATATAGCAATTTCCGAAAAAGACTGTCTAGTCAGCTAAGTGATTGACTCTATACAGAGTTTATTTATTTATTTATTTACTCAGTCTAATGATATTTAAATCTTACAGACTATACATTTCATCTTAGTTAATACAGTTAAAATACTAGTTAAATAACATAAATAAATTAAGCTTAAAGTTATTTTCAGTTAAATTGAAATCTAGAACATGAGCATAGCTGTTACATAAATTAATACACCTGTTAACAGGTTCGTTCAATGCATAATTTTTTCTATGAAGCCTCACTTCTAATAATCTATTATTTCTCAGATACTTTTGAGGTTTATACAAAACAAAACATTTTGATAATTCGGCAGATATAATTTTACCGACTAAAATATGGTAAACAAATAAAAGTGAAGAAGTTTACGTCGAATAACATAAGATGGAAGACCATCAGGCCATTGCAACTTTTTGAAAGCATATCTTGTAATCTTGTAATATCTTTTTGAAAGCATATCTTTGCACTCGTTCTATACAATTTGAATACTGGACATAAAAAGGATTCCAGATAATTGAACAGTACTCAAACCTACTACGTACAAGTTACACATAAAGTGCTATTATTGTATGCGAATCCCTAAAATTTGGGGTATTCCGCTTAATGAAACCAACCATTGAATTAGATTTTGCAACAATATAGTCGCAATGAGAATTAAGCCAGAAGTTCGAATCAAATACAACACCCAAATCTTGTTTACGTGTTAAAATTATACTATTTAATGAATAATTATATGAAATTGTGTTCAGAGTTTTGGCATAAGTAACCGCACAGCACTTATTTACATTTAAATTTTAATTGTTTGTAGCACTCCAATTGTGGAAGCGTATTAAATCACTTTGAAGCTTTTGACAATCAGAATGTTGCGAAATCTTTAGAAAAAGTTTAACGTCATCTGCAAACATTAAGCATTTAGAAAACTCTAAATACTGAGCTAAATCATTTATAAAAATTAAAAACAATAAAGGACCACAATGGGTCCCTTGCGGAATACCAGAAGAAGCTGTTATTTGGGTTTCAGAATATATTTCACCAATTTTAACAAGGAGTTTTCTATTCTTTAAGAAACTTCTAAAAAAATTTATCAATCCTTCTGACAAACCAAATTTCCTAAACTTATACAGTAAGATGTTGTGTTCAACTTTATCGAAAGCTTTTGCAAAATCAGTATAAACTACATCTAATTGATTTCAACACTCTAAAGCGTCAACTATTTTTCTTGAGATGAGTGTTAAATTTTAACAAGTCGATCTACCAGGCATAAAACTATGTTGGCAATCACTAATTGCATTTTTTACGTGAGATAATAATTTATTTTTTAGAATGTGCTCAAAAAATTTTGCAAAAGGTGTTTTGTTTTGCAATAGCTCTGTAATTATAAATATATCTGCAATCCCCAGATTTAAAAATTGGAAGAATGAAACATATCTTTCATGAGTTTAAGAAAATACCAGTTTTCAAACAGATATCAAATAGTATAGAAATGGGCTCAGCAATACTGTCTATACAAAGTTTAAAAAACATGGGTGGAAAATCGCCACGTTCAAATTTAAAACTTGAAAAAAACTTGAATTAAGACTAGAAATAGCTAAGAAAACATCTCCAGCTGAGACAACAATGTTGCTAAGGTTAGACAGATTTGGGTTGATAAAATTTACAGTATTCTCATAATTGGTCAAACTATCGTATATAACGTACACTTTCGTTTTTGTTGTTGCCTTCTTAAAAACTTAATTGATCTAAAGCTCACAATTGAATTCATGTTATATTTTAATAGATCACAAATTAATTAACTAAAAAAAAATATTTTTATATTAGTTGGGTATCAAACACGTTCACGAATTCTAACTGCTTACATATCATTTTACATTAAACCACTTTGATTTATATGAAAACATAGCTTTTTCCTACATTTTTGTTTGAAAAATTTTTTAGAAATATTTTTTTGTAAAAAAATCTACTTTTAAAACTATAACAAAAGAAAAATGTTTTTTGTCGGAGCTGGGTATCAAACCCACGTCCTTGAAGGCTTGCTTGCATTTGTAATGACGCGATGTAAGCGAAACTTTGTTAACAACTGCTATAAACGTGCCGATAAGATATCAAAAAAGCACACGAGAGGGCGTGGGTTGAAATCAGGATATGGTCAAAGTCAAATTTGATTTTAAGCTAATTTTCATAAGGCTTGCAGTATTCCGCCTGTGTAAAAATAAACAAATATTTTACTTTTATCATGCATTCTCAAAAAATCAATTCTAGCAGGCCTCTTAACAGTTGCGAAGTGCTCAAAATCCATCTGATGGCCTGCTTTTGCCCACTGGGTATGTTTAGGATTATCGGTGTTTATGTGTGCGATCAATATAAGAATTTGTTTTAGGCAAACTGCTGCGGATACGCTAGATGAAAATGTTAGTCCCTGGAGCCAAAGTATCAACTACGAAAGCGTGACATGAATTCTAATAACGTGCATTTTTCTAAAACATACTTGCTTTGATTTTTCCTATTTTTTAAAAAAATATTTGCAAAAAATTATCTGGTACACATAACTTGTAATCAGGCTTAAGAATTATATTTTTATTTCTCATACATAAACTTTTATTGGACATTGATGTGTACACGGTTAGAAATCTTGGACTTAATTTTAGTATCTCTAAAATATTACTGCATTTTTTAAACCTTGCAGTTTCAAATTTAAACTTTTCAAATACTTACTCAAAACTCTTCTGTATAAGAATTTATACCAAGAGAAATATTACAGCATCCATTTTAGCTATTGGGTTTAAGTTTTAGTTTTTTGGTTTCAATTTTAGCCTTTTAGGTTTAAATATATGTACAATTCTGTTTTTTTTTTAAATACCATTTTTACAAAATTCTAGTAAATTTGGATACAAGATTTGGATTAGGACGCGTAAAAAGTTTGCCTGGCAATATGATACGACTCAATATTAGGCGACTCGATTCATATGTTTGTTTATTGCGCTTGTTATGTATAGGCCAATAGTCGGGTGGTTAGAGTAGGGAGTTTACAAACTGAATATCGTACTTTGGAATCTCTCGGTGGTTGTTATTGTTTTATGTTTTATATTTTTATTTTAATCCAAGACTGTACTAAATTTTAATCAAAGCTGTACGAGAATAAAACCATATTTTAGTATTTTGCAAATACTAGATTTGAAACCAAAGCTGGTGTGGACTTACATGTAGAACAGGGATGTTTTAATTTTAGTACTAGATTTCTCACCGTGTAGTTGTTTTGACTGTTATAACAATGTGATACTCTGCTAAATAGTAATCAGTCAGAACCCATTTTTTATTTCCTCTTTTCAACCAAAATTCCATTTCCATGCCGTGACAAAATGTTTATGCAAATATGTGACAAAATATTTAATAGCATGTCAAAAATTCTCTCAGCCTAAAGCTTGTATAAATTTATTACAACAAATCGACAAAAAAATCTCTATTGAAGGTTAAAAATATTTTGCCTTGATAAATCATTTGAGTCGACAAATTTTGAGATCGTGTTATTTTGTCAATAAAATGAAAATGACATTTATCAACAACAAAAAACCACATTAAATAACAGGAGTACAATATTTACAAGCACACTCCCACACTCACACATATGTTTGAGAATAAAATATGTGTAGCAAAGCTATGAAGTAGAGTAAGAACATGTTGCATGTCAACATGCAAGGTTCCGACACTAAAGCAAAAAAAAAAATCCTGTCGACAATGACAGTAAAAAAGTTATGTTATATAATTTCATAAATAGGAAATTTTAAAATGAACATTTTTACTTTATGATATTTGCTTATTACCATGTTCACTAGATATTATTGTCATTGCTGTCGTTGTCTTTAACTGCAGTGTAGGAAGGATAACAAAATCATAATCTTATAGATCGTTTCAAAACAGAAAAACAAATTCGCGAAAGTTTGAGAATAAGAAAGCAAATTTTAGAGGGTTCTTAATTTTGATTGGTCTACATTAAAAATAAAATTGGCCGCTTTTAAAAATTTGTCGGTGATGACATTGTAATGAAGATTTGTAAGCAAAAACAAAATCTTGTTTGTGCTCACATTTTTTTTTCATTGTTCAAACAACATTTTGACTTTATTCGTCTGTTTAGCAAAAGTTTTGCAGTGAAAATTATTAATTAATTTGTTACACCAAAATAAAGACAATGAAGAAGAGTTTTTTGCCCCATATGAGACGAATGAGTCTGATTATACAACCGTTGAAATGTAAAGTTTTACCAATTTGGAGAAAGTGTCAACATTAATGATAAAAGTTAAATTTCCAAAACTTGTTTACACGCTGAAATAATTTGAAGAAAAACTGTATCGACATCAAGTCCGCTTGCAACATTATGCAGCATGATTTCTTAAATTTGGAGATATATAAGTTACAATACTTGGATATTTAATAAAAATACATGAAAGTTTTTATTTTTTGTACAACACAAGTGATTTATTTTAAGAATAATTTTCTTATATTTCAAGAAAAAATTATTTAAAATTATTTACAAAGCGAACGATTCCTAATGAAGCAAATTAAGCGACGATTGTTTAACAACTGCAATGGTCAAATGGATAAGCTGTAGGACTTACACTCAAGCGGCCGAGGTTCAAGTCTCCGGATAGTGGTAATTTGTCAATTAAATTTAATGATAATAATAATAATAGTAATAATAATAATAATAATAATAATAATAATAATAATAATAATAATAATAATAATAATAATAATAATAATAATAATAATAATAATAATAATAATAATAATAATAATAATAATAATAATAATAATAATAATAATAATAATAATAATAATAATAATAATAATAATAATAATAATAATAATAATAATAATAATAATAATAATAATAATAATAATAATAATAATAATAATAATAATAATAATAATAATAATAATAATAATAATAATAATAATAATAATAATAATAATAATAATAATAATAATAATAATAATAATAATAATAATAATAATAATAATAATAATAATAATAATAATAATAATAATAATAATAATAATAATAATAATAATAATAATAATAATAATAATAATAATAATAATAATAATAATAATAATAATAATAATAATAATAATAATAATAATAATAATAATAATAATAATAATAATAATAATAATAATAATAATAATAATAATAATAATAATAATAATAATAATAATAATAATAATAATAATAATAATAATAATAATAATAATAATAATAATAATAATAATAATAATAATAATAATAATAATAATAATAATAATAATAATAATAATAATAATAATAATAATAATAATAATAATAATAATAATAATAATAATAATAATAATAATAATAATAATAATAATAATAATAATAATAATAATAATAATAATAATAATAATAATAATAATAATAATAATAATAATAATAATAATAATAATAATAATAATAATAATAATAATAATAATAATAATAATAATAATAATAATAATAATAATAATAATAATAATAATAATAATAATAATAATAATAATAATAATAATAATAATAATAATAATAATAATAATAATAATAATAATAATAATAATAATAATAATAATAATAATAATAATAATAATAATAATAATAATAATAATAATAATAATAATAATAATAATAATAATAATAATAATAATAATAATAATAATAATAATAATAATAATAATAATAATAATAATAATAATAATAATAATAATAATAATAATAATAATAATAATAATAATAATAATAATAATAATAATAATAATAATAATAATAATAATAATAATAATAATAATAATAATAATAATAATAATAATAATAATAATAATAATAATAATAATAATAATAATAATAATAATAATAATAATAATAATAATAATAATAATAATAATAATAATAATAATAATAATAATAATAATAATAATAATAATAATAATAATAATAATAATAATAATAATAATAATAATAATAATAATAATAATAATAATAATAATAATAATAATAATAATAATAATAATAATAATAATAATAATAATAATAATAATAATAATAATAATAATAATAATAATAATAATAATAATAATAATAATAATAATAATAATAATAATAATAATAATAATAATAATAATAATAATAATAATAATAATAATAATAATAATAATAATAATAATAATAATAATAATAATAATAATAATAATAATAATAATAATAATAATAATAATAATAATAATAATAATAATAATAATAATAATAATAATAATAATAATAATAATAATAATAATAATAATAATAATAATAATAATAATAATAATAATAATAATAATAATAATAATAATAATAATAATAATAATAATAATAATAATAATAATAATAATAATAATAATAATAATAATAATAATAATAATAATAATAATAATAATAATAATAATAATAATAATAATAATAATAATAATAATAATAATAATAATAATAATAATAATAATAATAATAATAATAATAATAATAATAATAATAATAATAATAATAATGATAATAATAATAATAATAATATTAATAATAATAATAATAATAATGATGATGATGATGATGATGATGATGATGATGATGATGATGATAATAAAAATAATATTAATAATAATAATAATAATAATAATAATAATAATAATAATAATAATAATAATAATAATAATAATAATAATAATAGTAATAATAATAATAATAATAATAATAATAATAATAATAATAATAATAATAATAATAATAATAATAATAATAATGATAATAATAATAATAATAATATTAATAATAATAATAATAATAATAATAATAATAATAATAATAATAATAATAATAATAATAATAATAATAATAATAATAATAATAATAATAATAATAATAATAATAATAATAATAATAATAATAATAATAATAATAATAATAATAATAATAATAATAATAATAATAATAATAATAATAATAATAATAATAATAATAATAATAATAAT